>ML787405.1:250285-268812 GCA_009831015.1 Picea engelmannii | reverse complement strand
AATCATCAGATAACACCAGGACACATGAGATAACATATGATACTTAAGGATCATAAAGATAACCATAATAATGACATAAGATACTACCCTCCCAACCTACCCTACAAGGTTATGACCTCCTGGACACATAAGCAATGCTCAAACCTCGGTTCCAATTGATTTTAACCATTTAAGGTGTCAAGGTTGGCGATTGTTCTGAGGAACAAGGATGTGTCTAAATCCCACTAACACAATCAACCAAAAACCAAAATATCAACAATCAATATCACTAACTAGATTCATGGTGCACGAATAATAAAGTTACAAACCATCACATCAATTATTTAATGGAGCAAGAGAATCTGATTTCTTAGTAAATCATATGTCAACTTAATTTCATGGTGCAAAAGTGAACTAAATACATAATCAATCCCCATTAAATTAAGTCACAAGAGTAAAACAATACTAAATCAAGAATGCACCCACATCACGATTAACACAAGAGTAATCATCAACTTAAACAAGGTGCAAGTAATCTAAGTGCAACCAATCATACATTGACATCAATTTTTATCCATTCTTCCATCCCAAGGTATGATTCTTTAAACATATCCATTAATACCATAACACAAATTCCTTCCTTCCTTCTATCTCCAATATTAAGGGTAAATCTATCTAAAGGAGTCTTAAATCCAACAAGTTTTAAGTGTGAAGGCTACCTATACCTTTAAAGAAGTTAAAATTTCTGAAGTCAAGAATTTTCAAAATTGAAGATTTAATTTCAATTAAAATACCGAGGTTAAAAGGGTCTAAAAGAACCTCTTGAATCAAGACTAAAATCCTAAATTGTACAAGAGAAGGTTAGTATGCTAAAAGATTTCAAATTTCGGTGACGTGTTACTAAGAAGTTGTAATTATCCTGGGCTAATCCCTTCTCCAAAGGGGCCATGCACTTACAATCAAGGGAGGAGGGCTAACCTTCTAAAACTAAAACCTTAAAATACTTAATTTTATTTTCCAAAGAGAGTGTAACCCATATTAGATATGTTTTTACATCTCGATTAAACTTTAATTTATGTAGGAGTAACTTTTACAAAAGGGTGTAAATAGATCAAGATATAAGATTTAGATAAATAAAAATACTAATTTTAAATAAACCTATGAGCGCACCACCTACAAGAAACTAGCCATGGGGAACAAAAGTAAAATTTGAATATTATTTTTACTAGTTTTTTACCGTAGGTGTAAGGAAGAGATTTCTCCCATGACGATTTCCAACATTCATAAGCTTGAAGACTCCATCCCTAAGAATCAAGAAATTATTCTGAGAGTCCATCCTAGGGTTTAACACAATAGTAAATATAGTCCTAAGGATCCAGAATTGGGCGTAGCAACAATTTCACAACAAAAAGGGAGTTGTGGAAAACTTCTGCATGTTGTTAGCTAGGGGCATCTTAACTCATGGACTAAATTTAGCGCCATGCCAGAAATTAATCAAACCATACCCTAATAAATATATTTTCACATCTTTCACTGAAAATGTGGAGATCTCAAGAGCCTAAGTGATGCAGGGGCATCACTCCATGTCAGCAGTGTGCCATCCAGCCAACACATCCAACACGCATTTAATGGAGAAAGTGAGAGGCACAACCTTCTCAAGTTTGAAATTCGAAATTTCAATAAATTTTGCAAGGCTGTAAGAGATGACCACACATATATTCAGGAAGTGGTTAAGGTTGCCTTAAATGGTAGCCTGCAGCAAGCCCAGGACATAGTCATGACTGGGCATCCATTTATGTAATGTAAACATAGGAGCCACTCCGTGATAGCAATAGCTCAAAGATGGTGGTTGAGGATAAGCTCATGGGAGCCCTCATTTTGTAAGGAAGAAATTAGAGTAGGGAGAATAGGAGAGTTCTCAGGTAGAGAGGTCTCGGGAGAGAGAGAGATGAGACTTGTTATAGTCCAGCCTTTGTAAACATTTGTATAGACATATAGATTAATAGAAAAGCAGTTTTTCCTGCATATTGTGTGTTTGATGTTTACATGTTTTTATGCATTTAATGTTTTAAATGCATAACTGGTGAAGTAATTCAAGAGTTTCAATTTCTTCTCTTCTTGGAGTTTTCAAGTGCAAGGAGTGCACATGGTCTGCAAGGTGTGCATTGACAGAGGTGAGCTAACCTCAGGAAAACTCAAGAGGGATAGCATTGAACCTTCATCAGCAGAGGAACAAGGAGTGCACAGGAAGGAACTTTGTTTCAAGTTCAGGGAAGACATAACTACTAAAGGTTCTGTAGAGCTTTGCCAAGAGGGCATTGAGCGAGTGCATAGAGTGCACCAGAGAAATCTATTTCGAGTTCTGAGGAAAGGGAAGTGTCGAAGAGAAGACACTCATAGAGTTGTTGAATACTCTGTAGGCTCTACAAGGTGTGCATCAAGCAGAAGGAGGAGAGCGTGCAAGGAGGATAGATCTGAACCATCAGATCTAGCACCAATACTCGACAACCATTGGATCAGGCGAAAGTGCACGGGGTTTAAACCCTTGGATATCCACACATTCGGGAATCGGGGGTTGGAGGAGCATAGGAGGCTTCACCCCATACTTGCAATCGCCGAAATCACAAAATCGTGTCATTCATTGGATCTGGAGCATAGTGGCCTGAGAGCCTCTGGATCAAGGATACATGCATGGGATTTAGTCCCTAGGAGGTGCACAGAAGATCAGATCATGACCATCAGATCTCGCATAAAGGACCAATAGCCATCGAATCTGAAAAAAGGAGAACGAGGTTTAACCCTCGTAGAAGCAAAGGAGAGGGCTCGACAAAAATCCTAAAAGCATCATGACCGTCCATAGGAGGACACATGGAAAACGGTCAAGGTTTCGGGAAAAGGCCTGAAATATTTTGAGTTGTAGATCTAGTTAGATCGTGGTCATTGGTTCCAGTAGAAATTGAGCCGTTGATCTCTCAGTAGAGAGATTTCAGAATTTCATGGATCGGGGATTCGAAAGGGAAAGGAGGAACCCTTGCATCACGATTCCCTGAATCATGAAAGAATGAATGCCAAGACATTTCAGAATTTCGGCAACCGGGGATTCGAAAGACAAAGGAGTGGGACGCTTGCATCATGATTCCCCGAATCACGAAACTCCAAAAGTGTTCGGAGGAATAGCACCAAGTCACAGGACCAGGTCACATGGAGAATGTTTAACGAAGGAGCCAAGGAGTTGTTAAGCCCTTTTTGGGTTTCGACATTTCGAAAGACAGAGAATAGGGGAACACTTGCATCGTGATTCCCCGAATCGTGAAAGCCGGTAGTGTTTTGAAGTTAAGCCCGTGGACATAGGGTGGTGGTCACGTGGGCGAAGGTTAAGGGAGGAGCCAAATCCCGTTAATCTCTTTTCGACATTTCAAGGTTCGAGAGATCGAAGGACCTAGAATCGCATATAGCCAGAATCGTAAAATCACAAATTACGAAATCCCGAAGAGTGTACCGCGGTCACGAGTAGATTTCGGCATTTCGGGGTCCAGGAGTTCAAAGGACCTAGAATCATTGTAGCTGGAATCATGAAATACAAAAAACCAAAAGAATTTGGAGGCTAAGGGAGGACCTATAGTCGTTAAGCCCTTTTCAGCATTTCGGTGACCGGGATTTGGAGGGACAAGAAGCCTGGGAGAGCTCGCATGCAGGAGTCTCGAAACCCCGAAACGCGAAAGGTGTGTTGGTTCAGAACAAGGAAGAGCATTGAATGTTGAGTGCGTGCATAGGTGTTTTCAAGGCATGTGCCAGAGGATGAAGAGACCTGTGGATTCGCTCAAAGGGTTCTAGCAGGAGCCCGAAGAGCCATTTCGGTTCAAGGAAGAGAGCAATCCAGAGACTGAGAGGTCAGTGGACCCTGTTGAGGTAGGGGGTCTGCATCAAGTGGTATCAGAGCCACTTTCTATCTATAGATTGCAGGCAGAGGGAGGCAGAGTAGATAAAGAAAATACTCTGATACACACCATCATGTGGTATCAGAGCGGGATTTTTTTTCTAGATAGTAGACAAAGGGATTGAAAGGAGAAATTCTAGTAACATCAAGTGGAATCAGAAATAGAGATTCATCTGTATACAACAGGTGAAAGAAGCAGGGTGTTAATTCTCTGTGGTGATTGTTTGTAGGTGTGCAACAATCAATAGACAACCAGGCGAGCTGTAGGAGGACATGGAGATGCTCTCATGCATAGAGTGATCCATAAGTTTTCTAGGAGGGAAAATAGAAGGTAGACATGGCTACTGAAGGTCATGAGCATGGTGGAAGAGGAGACCACCAGCAAAAAACCAAGGCAAATATTGACAAAGAACTCTCTGAGATAAGAGAAAGAATGGATCAACTTGCATTAATAATGCAGCAGAATGCAGAAGCACGTTGGGTGTATGAGTGGCCCATAACGAAGAGGGTGAAGTGGCTAGTCAAGGAATTGTTGGCCAAAAGATAGCAAAGGCTGTTGAAAATGTGGATAAGGTATGCTAAAAGCCTCAGTGACACAGAGTTGGTTTGCATCTGTGAGCTAGAAGTTGGAGAAACCCTCAGTGATGAGGGAGAGGGATCAGTTTTAGATCTCATAAACTGCTAGGAGGGCAGGGATGAATTTTCAAATTTCCAGGTGGGAAATGAAATGAGATCATTGGAGGATCTCATAGATTGTCAGGAGGGTAGACATGCAAATTCATATTTCCAGGAGGGAAATTGTATAAGATTAACAGAGGATCTCATAAACTGCCAGGTCGACAGAGGTGAACTTTCAAGTTTCCAGGTGGACAATGGAAAGAGATCAGTGAAAGGTATTGTGTACTATCAAGGGGGTAGTGGTGAAATTTCAGATTTCCATGTGGGAAATGAGATGGGATCAGACGATCTCATAGACTGCCAGGTGGGCAGCAGAAAATTCCCAAATTGCCAGGTGGACAAGGGGAAAGGGGTGAGATTGTCTGAAAGTCTCATGAACTTAGGGGAGAGTTCAGATTAGAAAGGAGTACTGACAGGAGAGAATCAAAAGATAATTATGATCATTGGAGGAATAGAGGTGTTCCTACCAAGAAACCTAGTTGAGTCCAGAGCATGTGTTGCAGATGCAGCAACAACAGGAGGACAACCAGTAGAAACTGTCATGGATGAAGAAATGGAGCAGACACTGACGTTTGCACAAGAAGTAGAAGATGAGCATTCAATATAATGGCTCAAAATTTTCATCAAGGAAGATGGACAGGAAATCACTGCAATACTGGAAGTTACAGAAGAAGAAGAAGAGGAAGAGGAAGCAGACAACATGGATTTTGCTGACCTGTGTGAAGAATTGGAATCCCTAGAGAAGAGGGTGATAGTGCAAAGCTTGCAAATCTAACAGATCAAGTTGGAGATAGATGGAGGAGCATGCCAGCCCCAGGACCAGCTGGAAAAATTTGGACTTGAGCCAACACAAGGAGAGGTGACAGTCAAGATGTCACAGGAAGAAGTTGAGCAACAACTCAGTAATGATACTGTAGAGCTGGAGTCTGCAGCAGAGTGGCCACTTAGTGCCACAAAGAGAGATAAATATGGCAGGGGATATCGAGTAGATATGCCCACTGAGAAGACAAAATTGCAGCAGAGAAGACTGCATACAAAGAGCCATCCAGTTGAGCAGCTGGAAGAGGTAATTGAAGAAATCATAAGGCTGATGTCGAGTTCAACAGTAGAGACTTCCAGCAATGAGAAGCTGAGCAGAAGGGATCTTGCAAGAGAAGCAAAGAAGCAATAGAAACAACAATGAAGAAGAGGAGCAGATGGACAGCTCCACGGGAAAGTTTGGGATCCAGGTGGATTTCAACACTGGAGAAGAGGAGCTCATAATCATGAGATCATGATTTTTCCAGATGAGGAGTATGATGCAAGAGGATCACTCCACGTCAGCAGCCTGCCAGCCAACCAGCACATCCAACATGCATTTAATGGAGAAAGGGAGAGGCACATCCCTGTCAATTTTGAAATTCAAAATTTCAATAAATTTTGTAAGGTTGTAAGAGCCGCCCATGCATCTATTCAAGAAGTGGTTGAGGTTTCCTTAAATGGTAGCCTACAACAAGCCTAGAACGTAGTCAGGACTGGGCATCCATTTATGTAATGTAGCCGTAGGAGTCTCTCCGTCATAACGACAGCTCAAAGACGGTGGTTGAGGATAAGCTCATGGGAGCCCTCATTTTGTAAGGAAGAAATTAGAGTAGGGAGAATAGGAGAGTTCTTAGGCAGAGAGGTCTCAGGAGAGAGAGAGCTGAGACTTGTTACAATCCATCCTTTGTAAACATTTGTATAGACATAGAGATTAATAGAAAAGTAGTTTTTCCTGCATACTATGTGTTTGATGTTTACATGTTTTATGCATTTCATGTTTTAAATGCATAACTGGTGAAGTAATTCAGGATTTTCAATTTCTTCACGTCTTGTATTTTTTGAGTGCAGGGAGTGCAAATAGTCCACAAGGTGTTCATTGATAGAGGTGAGGTAACCTCAGGAAATATCAAGAGGGATAGTGTTGAACATTCATCAATAGAGGTGCAAGGAGTGCACATGAAGGAACTATGTTTCGAGTTCAAGGAAGACAAAACTATTGAAGGTTTTGTAGAGATCTGCCAAGAGGGAATTGAATGAGTGCATAGAGTGCACCAGAGAACTCTATTTCGAGTTCTAAGGAAAGGGAAGTGTCAAAGAGAAGACACTCACAGAGTTGTTGAATGCTCTGTAGGCTTTTCAAGGTGTGCATCGAGTAGAAGAATGCCACGTGGGAGTAGGGAGTTTTCTTTCCAAGAAAACTTCTCATATCTGAGTTTAGAGAAATTCTTAGTAGCACTAGGAGTGTGCGAGAGTGGACTTGTCCTAAGCCCATAAGCTCAGAAGAGAAAGAGCGAGAAGAACGTGCACAGAGAAAACCTTTCAAGGTTTTTGAGTTGACAAAGCTCAGGAGGGGGAGCATTTCTACAATGCAGATGAGACCCAAAGGAAATAGGATCATAAGAGGAAGAGTCGAAGGTCGAGACCTTCGAGACTTAGAAAATCTTCTAAGTCAAAAAGCCAAGAAAGATCAAGAGGAAGAGCATAGCTATCGTTGGATCAACATAGGGAAGAAAGATCTGGACTGTTGAATCTACGTCCAGGCAGTAGAAGGAGAGTGCACAAGGAGGACAGATCTGAATCGTCCGATCTAGCACCAGTACCCAACAACTGTTGGATCAGGTTAAGGTGTATGAGGTTTAAACCCTTGGATATCCACACATTTTGGAATCGGGGGTTGGAGGAGAAGAGGAGGCTGCACCCCATACTTGCAATCCCGAAATTCCTAGATTTATACTTTGAGGTGAATGCTAAGGGAATTAGTTTGGTGAGGTTAAAGAAACATGAGAGAAGGGATATGTTCGCTCACATAAAACCACACAAAAGGGGCCTATGTGTTGTGCTCACACTGGTCTTGGTGTTGAGTGAAGCCATTGGGTGGAAGAACTAAATTTTCTTTTTAAAAACACCAAGATGTAGAGATAAAACCAAGATTTAAATGTTGAGAAAGAAAAAGGGCGCAAAGCCATGCCACTTTCATCAACACAGAGAATTTAAAAATAAAAAGGTCAGAGAACCAATCCTTTAAATTAAGAGCAGGGGTTTGTCGGGGAGAGAACAAAATTTAATCAAGGATTACAGTCTTTACTCTCAGAGAAGGGGGTGGGGCAAGGATACAATGATTGAAAATTCTAAAATTAAATGACGAGAATCCATATAAACATATTACAAGATAAACATATCAAGCAAACTTGCCCAACTAATATTAGAAGTCCATTACAATTCCAACATATAAATCCATATACAATTTTTTTTAACTAACTTACAACTGCAAATTTTAAACATGTGTACCATAATCGGTTGATGGACTTGTTAATATTCTTTGGTAGATGGCGATCCTCCTTGATCTCACCTAGTAATCGTCAAGACTTTATAGGTACCTCCCAAGCAACGCTGGAGATAAGCTTCTTCCCCCTTATCCCCCCGAGCTGCAAAGGGGCCACACACAACACAACCAGAAATTCTAGCTCTCAACCTCTCTCACAATGTTGAGCTACCACTCTCTTTTCGAACTGGGTATTCTAACTCCCATAAAAAAAATCAGTCAAGAAATTCAGGAAGCATAACTTTATGCATACCAATCGTGAGTCATTCCTCTTCTCCGCAATTAATTCTATCGAGTTTTTCTTAGTGACCATTTTCCATTTCATGTTTAATTTGTTTTATTAAAAAATAATTAAGAAATACTCTCCCCCGTACACTTGTCACTCAATCCCTTAGTTACACCAGAAATTCATTTATTTAATTTAATTTAATGTCCATTTCTCTCACTCACCCTAAAAATGCTCCTTGATGTCCCTTTATTCTCTCTATTTCCTTTTAATGACTGATGCCTTTCTAAAACTTTTTTTTGTTTTATTTAGGAAAGTTCTTTAGTTAGACTATACTATATTCCTTTCTATGTTTCCACATTCCTTTTTCCATTCATTTCCCTTCTTTCCTAAGTTCCAATTTAGCATGTTTTGCACATAATCAATAATTAACTCTTTAGATAAAATGTTTCTCTTTTAAATTCTTAGCTTGATTTTTCTTCATCCCCCTTTTATTAATTGATCACTTAGTTTTTATTCTTCTTACCCTATTTAGACCTAGGCAACTAGGCTTAGTGTAACACACCCACTACCTAAAATCAAACTTTTTCGTTGATTTCTCAACAATGAGAATCCCCAAAGCTCGTTGCAGCGAAAGGCCAATCCTGAATCCATAGGTCTTTATTTCCCTGTCATGGCCTCTTCTTCATGTGCCTGTGACATTTCCCCGATGATAGTTTCAGGTTTCGGGGTTTCATGATCCCTGATGAAAAAAGTTCCTGTCCTCGCGAACTCCCGATCTCCGATGAGCAATTTCACTGATACGCTCCCTTTACGCATTATCCCTCCTAGCTATGCTCTGGTCCATGTGATCGCTAATTCATAGGACCGCAGCCTTATCCTTCTTTCGGGGTTTTGGACTGCAAAATCCCAGTGTGATCCAACTCCCGTTAGCCCTCTAGGCTAAGCTCGTGGTCCACATGACCTTCCCCCTATATGACTGTAGCCATACCTCCTCATCGGGTTTTTGGACTTTTCAATGTCGAAATACACTCGTCCTCAGGATTCACTATCCCTTGAATCTTGACGTACTCTTTATGCACTAGCTCTCCTGGATAGGCTACTGGCCCATACGACCGTTATCCCCATGACCGCAGTCTTACCTCTCGTCGGGGTTTCAAGATTTTAAGTGCCGCAATACATTGGCCCACGGGATTCCTGATCCTTCAAATTCCGACACACTCCAACTCCTGTTAGCTCCCCAAGCTAGACCTTTGGCCCACGTGACCACTATTTCACAAGACCGAAGCCTTGTCTCCCGTCAGGGTTTCGAACATCGCAATGTCGAAATGCCTAAACATTTTTTCCTAGGAATCCTCGATATCTCGATGATCGAAATGCTGATAGACGACTTCTTGTCGAGACTTTCCCCGATGGCTCTGATTGTTGCTGCACGTCCTCCTCTAATGGACGATCCTGATCACCTCTCCTGATTTCGAGACTTCTGATGCTCCGGAAGTCTTTTCCTCAAGACTCGCGAAATGTCGAACCCCGATGCACCTATTGACTTCTCTATCAGGAATTCCCCGATGGTCTAGATCTCTGCCACGTGCCCCGACTGATGGACGACCTTGATCCAATCTCATGATTTCAGAGTTTTTGACACCCCGATGACAGAAATTCTCTGTCAACTCAAAACCCCGGTAGCTGATATATCGACGGGCTCTCGATTTCCGCCACATGTCTGCACAAACGGATGGTCCAGATCATTTCCCTGTTTCGGGGCTTGAAATGCCCCGACGTTCTCAACCTTGAGAACTCCAATATCCCGAGTACCAATATCCCGATGTGTCAACCTTCTCGTCGGGATTTTACCTCTACTGTTCATGAAGGTTTAACCCTCATGCATCTCTTAACAGATCCAACGGCTACCGGGTTTTTCTAGCTATGATCTAACGGCTCAGATCTGTCCCACCTCGCGCATTCTTCCACTACTTCATGGATGTGGAAATATCAACAGTCCAAATGTTCTCATGGACCTTGGGGTCTACGATCCCGATTTCCTCGCTATTCACGAAGGTAGAGGGAAAAGGGGCAAGGTATGTAACGCCCTTGTTTCTTTCATCAGTCTAATGGTTGTGAATGATCCTGGGTCTTCTGAAGGGATCTCATTCATCGATTCGTTGCTTATCCCTACGTTGTACCTTGGAATTTTAAGAGGGTCATTCCTCCTCGTACAGGGTTATTAAGACTTGCCCATTCAAGTCCCTTTTCCAAGCTCTTGGTAAACCTTTCCAAGGAGGGAATCTCTGTGAAGAGATCTATACCAGGGCATCCCGGGAGACAGACAAGGGGAAACAAATTCCATAGGACAGACTGGAAGTCTGACTTGGTTCAACTCATGCATAATTAAATTCATTTATCAACATAAGCCATGCATGGTTTTTCTGTTATAAGCATATATCCATTATTTCTTATCAAAACACTGCACAGACATTCTTATACTATAATCGTTCACAATTTCACAGTTCTATGAGCATATATATCAGTATATGAATTTCAAGATGCAATATGTAAAACACTTATCAGAAATAACACCAGAAGTGAGTGCAACTACTAAGAGGGGTGCTCATTTACACCCAACCTTAGGCGTAGCGAATCCCAATGGATTTACCACTAGCCACCCCTGAGCTGAGAACATGATGATGCGAGACTGCGTCTCTCTGTGTGCTAGTGACCAGGAGGGAAGGTTGTAATCCTTCCTCTATGCTATCACTCACTCTACGTAATTCTAGAGTTCCCCTCGTGTCTAACCCCCCCGAATCGCTTCTTCCCCACGCCTTATCCTCTTGCGAGGTTACGTGTGGTGCGATTCCCCTCATGATGATCAGGCCTTACGGCTCTACGGATGGGTGGTTTACCATCCCATCCCTCACTAAGCCATCCGCCTACCATCCTGCGAGACATTAAATTTGGGGCCAGCAAGTCTCTTTTGGTTCTCTGGGCCAGTGGAGCCCAAATACAGTGTTAACTCTCGATGGAAGTTAACGCCACCTTTCTAGGTGCCTTCCCCTCTCAGAAGTCCTGCAATAAATTCAAAATGTTATTCACATTCATTGACCTTTTCCTGAAGGTCCATTTACATCACATATTCACATTTATGAGTTTGCCATAGTTCTTGGCCAGTCCTGTTATATTTACAAGCTAGGGGAAACAAGGTGTTACAATTCCCTCCCCCTTAAAAGGAACATCATCCTCGATGTTCTTATCTACTAACATGAATTGCATGTATAGAAGTAAACAAAATCGGATATGCCTGTCTCATGGTATCCTCCATTTCCCATGTAGCCTCATCTGGGCCAAAATGTTTCCACTGCACCTTGACCTGTGCAATGGTCCTATTCCGGAGTGGGGTTTCTTTTCTGTCCCGTATGCATTGGGGTTCTGGTAGAAATTCTCCCTCTGGTTCCACTTGGATCACAGACCAGTCAATTACATGATTAGCATCATGTACATATTTCTTCAATAATGAAACCTGGAAAACATTATGTGCTTTTATTGTGGGAGGAAGTGCTAGCCGATAGGCTACAGGTCCAACTCTATCTAGAACCTCAAAGGGTCCACAATACCGGGGTGCCAATTTGGCACAAGCTCCCATTTTGAGGGAACTCCTTATGGGCTTAATTATGAGATATACATGGTCTCCCATTTTGAACTCTCTTGGAGTTCTCTTTTGATCAGCATAACTTTTTTGTCGGTTGTGAGCAACCTTCAAATTTTGTTTTATCTGAGTCACTTGTTGTTCCATTTATTTCAACATGTCGGGTCCAAAATAAATCCTATTTACAGGATTACTCTAGTTGACTAGAGTATTACACTGTCTACCATAGAGGACCTCGAAGGGAGTCATCTTTAAGGATGCTTTATAGCCGTTGTTGTAGGCAAATTCTACCAATGGCAGGTAGTCTTCCCATTTCTTGGGTTGATGCATTACATGCATCCTTAACATATCCTCTAATATCTGATTTACTCTTATTATCTGTCCATCGGTTTGAGGGTGATAGGTGGTACTAAACAACAATTTGGTCTCTAAACCTGTCATCAGTGATTTCCAGAAATTGGAAGTAAATTTGGTGTCTCTGTCAGATATTATCTCCCTCGGCATGCCTTGCAATTGGAACACCTCTTTCATGAATACCCGAGCGATATCTATCTCCTTGCAGGTCGATTTGACGGGGATGAAATGAGAAGACTTGCTCAATTTATCCACCACTACCATAATGGCGTCATTCTGTTTGGTTGAAGTTGGTAATCCAGTGATAAAATCCATGGAGATGGTTTCCCATTTCCATTCTGGGATGGTTAAAGGGTGTAGTAGTCTGGCCGGGTGTCGATGTTCTGCTTTAACCTATTGGCACTCTATGCATTGGGCCAAATATTTGGCTATGTCCTTCTTCAATTCAAGCCAGTAAAATTGTTTTCGGGTGGCATTGATCATTTTCTGGTGTCCTGGGTGACCAGTGTAGGGTCTTTTATGTAGTTCATCCATGATGAACCTCTTCAAGTTGTCACAACTGGGAATGTGCAGTCTATCTCTGTAAGTGAGCAGGCCTCTTTCGGTCATCTGATAGCCTTCATATTTTTCTCCAGTGGGTTCTTGTTGTAGGTACAGGGTCACATTTGGAACGAAGGGATCTGTTTCTTGTGCCTCTTTGACTCTGTTCTTGACATCTGTCTCACAGGTACTCACTGTTGCCAGGTGAATCGTTTTCATGCTTCTGCTGAGGGCATTGGCCACCCTATTTTCCTTCCCTTTAATGTGTTTGATTTCAAAATCAAATTCGCTAAGGAGGGCCATCCATCTAGCTTGTCTAGCATTGAGCTTTGGTTGGTCGAACAAATACCGTAATCCATAGTGATATGTCATAAGCACAAATTTTCTTCCCAAGAGGTAATGCCTCCACATTTTTAAGGCATGCACTATGGCAGCCAGTTCTAGATCATGATTCACATAGTTGACCTCATGTTCATTTAATTTTTGGGATTCATAGCAGATCACCTTTCCTTCCTGCATAAGGACTCCTATGAACCCTTCTTTACAGGCATCTATGCACACAAGGAAGTCAGCTTATGGGTCAACGATTTTCATCACGGGTGCATGGGTCAGTAGATGTTTCAAGGTTTGGAATCTTTCTTCACATTGTTGTGTCCATAGGAATTTTGTCCCCTTCTTCTGGAGGGAAGTGATTGGACAACCAATCTTGGAGAAATCTTTTATAAATCTCCTATAGTATCCCACCAATCCCATAAAGAATCTGATGTCTGAGACATCCTTTGGGGTAGGCCATTCCATGATAGACCTGATCTTGTCAGGATCTACTGCTACCCCTTCCTTGGACAGAACATGTCCCAAGTAATGTATTTGCTTCTGAAAGAAGTCACATTTGTTGAGTTTAGCATAGAGATGATGCTCTCTTAGCACTTGCAACACACGTCTAAGATGCTCTTCATGTTCTTCTCTATTCTTAGAGTAGATTAATATGTCATCAATAAAAACTAGTACAAATTTATCTAAAAATTTACTGAGTATATTGTTCATTAAGCACATGAAAGTGGAAGGGGCATTGGTTAACCCAAATGGAACTACCACAAACTCATAGTGACCATACCGTGTTCAGAAAGAAGTTTTATGGATGTCTTCACCCTTAATTCGAACTTGATGGTATCCCGACCTCAAGTCAATCTTTGAGAAAATAGACACACCCCCTAACTGATCGAATAGATCATCGATCCTGGGAAAGGGGTATTTGTTCTTTATGGTTACTTTATTAAGTTGTTTGTAATCTATGCACAGTCTAAGGGTGCCATCCTTATTTTTCACAAACAGGACTGGTGCTCCCCATGGGGATAACCTGGGTCGAATATAACCTTTGTCCATCATTTATTTCAATTGCAATTTGAGTTCAACTAACTCAGGTGTGCTCATCCGGCAGGGTCTTCTAGACACCGACACCGCTCCTGGTGCGAGCTCTATCGAGAAGCCAATGTCTCTCCTCGGAGGTAGACACGGTACCTCTTCCAGAAACACATCTCTGTACTCTCTCAGGATAGGGTGATCATTCAGGCTTGGTTTAGCGCCTTCAATGGTTTTCAACACATGTATTGCATATAGGGGACATCCCTTTCGACAATACTTTCTCATTTGTAGGGATGATATTTGTCTCACCGAGACCGGTTTTAAAATTCCTTGGAGGGTTATCCTTTTTCCTTATTTGCTCACACATTCTAAGGTTTTATGGTAACAGTCCAGTTTGGCTTTATGGGCAGCTAGCCAGTCCATATCAATCAACAAGTCGTATGATCCCAGGGGTAATACATTAAGGGTTTCTTGGGTGGGGAATTCACCCAACATTAATTTGCAGGCTGGTATGGCCTCTACTACCTTTCTTTTGGTGCCAGTGGATAACTGTACCAACCATGTTTTAGTTTGCTTCTGTGGCTATAGTTTACACTTATCAACAGCTCTAGGGGCTATATAACTCAAATTTGAACCAGGGTCAATCAAAACAGACACCAGATGGTTGAAAATCTATGGCACACTCCTTGCCACATCATTGACTGTGGTAGCTTCCTGCATGTTATAAATTTTCTGACTGTTCTATTGTCAGTGTGGACAGTCTCTCAGGAGATGCTCTTCTTCGCAACCCGAACATTTTAGTGGTTATTTCTTTGGGTTATTAGTCTTTAATGGTATAGGTCCAGAAGTTTTATTTCTGTCCACCGAGGGAAAGTTCTGCTGAAGTACACACCGGGTTGGGAAGTTCATTCTAGGGTTCTTTTTGTAGTTTTTAAATCCTGAGGATTTGCTCCCCTTTTTCTGAAATTTCGAACCACTCTTCTGTTTCCATTCCCCACGAGACTCTTCCCGATGTCCATATTGTTCATGACAATATGTTTCTTTTCAAACAGTGTCTTCTAAGGTCTTTGGCTCATCAAATTCGATTCGGTTCCGGTATTCCTTGGGTAATCCACCCATGAAGCATTGCGCCTTTGCCTTCTCTGCTTTGATGTAGGGTACATATCTCAATAAGTCGATGAATTTGTTGACATATTCCTCTATAGTGAGTTTCCCCAGTTTGAGTTCATAAAACTCTTTAGCCTTCTCGTCGAAATACCCTTCCGACAAATACTTCTTCCGGAAGTATTTCTCAAACTGTTTCGAGGACAGGTCCTCCTCGCGGACCCCTTTCATGTTCTCAAGATCTTCCCACCAGATGGAAGCCTTTCCATTTAGATTGAAAGTGGCCACTCGGGCCTTTAGATTTTCTGAAAAATCATGGACTCTGAAGTATTTCTTCAGTCCAAGTAACCAAGCCTCGGATTCCTCTCCCTTTTTTATCTCACCGTCAAAGGAGGGAGGTTTGGCCTTTTTGAATTCCTCAAATTTATGACTCTTGGAAGCCTTTTTCTTCTTTTGTTTTCTTTGAGAATAGGAACTAGTCCTGCTGCTGGAAGAGCCTTTTGAATCACCAGCTTCCTTCTCAATGGAATTGTCTAGCACTGGTCCTTTACCTCTGGGGTGGACCTTTCTTGATGTTCTTCTCTCAGTATGGCCACTGACATGACCATGATTTTTCATCTCAGGTTCATGCTGCATTTGTCGATGTAGGTCAGATAAGCTCTACAATAGAACTGCATTAATTTCGGTTTGCTTTTCTTGTTCTTTCATCATCCTTTCATTGTCGGCCTTCCATCTTTGCAATTCACCCATGAGGCTCCTCACAGTCTCGGCTAGGTCTGGAGGGGTTCCTATTGCTCTTCTTTCGTCAGACTCTTTGTCTCTGTTGTGGGAGCCTTCTCCCACCTCTTGGTGAGTCACCATACTCTACATCTGTAGATTCCCTCGGTTGA
This sequence comes from Picea engelmannii, assembly GCA_009831015.1. Taxonomy (NCBI): domain Eukaryota; kingdom Viridiplantae; phylum Streptophyta; class Pinopsida; order Pinales; family Pinaceae; genus Picea; species Picea engelmannii. The sequence continues at coordinate 252,759 of ML787405.1, read as the reverse complement.
TCATCCGCTTGAGTTAAAAGACAAACGTCGGTTATTAGTCAAGAGTTAAATTCATTTTTTTTTTTATAATTTGCGAATAAATTCATAACTCTTTCACATGCATACACAGTTGGGTTCTCATTTTCCAAGTTTTTAATCCTGGACAAGAGAGTTAAGTTAGGGGGTTACTCCTCGTAGGAGTGCTTCGAACAGAGTTTATGCGCGACTCGTGCATGAGCCCAATCAGGCCGAGTGTTGTAACCATGCTCTGATACCACTTTGTAACACACCCACTACCTAAAATCAAACTTTTTCATTGATTTCTCAACAATGAGAATCCCCAAAGCTTGCCACAGCGAAAGGCCAATCCCGAATCCATAGGTCTTTATTTCCCTGTCACGGCCTCTTCTTCACGTGCCTGTGACATTTCCCTGATGATAGTTTCGGGTTTCTGGGTTTCGTGATCCTTGATGACAAAAGTTCCTACCGTCTCGAACTCTCGATCTCCGATGAGAAATTTCACCGATACATTCCCTTTACGCGTTATCCCTCCTAGCTATGCTCTGGTCCATGTGACCGCTAATTCATAAGACCACAGCCTTACCCTTCTTTCGGGGTTTTGGACTGTAAAATCCCGGTGTGCTCCAACTCCCATTAGCCCTCCAGGCTAAGCTTGTGGTCCACATGACCTTCCCCCTATATGACCGCAGCCATACCTCCTCATAAGGTTTTCAAACTTTTCAATGTCGAAATACACTCGTCCTCAGGATTCGTGATCCCTCGAATCCAGATGTACTCTTTATGTAGTAGCTCTCCTGGCTAGGCTCCTGGACCATACGATCGTTATCCCTATGACCGCAATCTTACCTCTCATCGGGGTTTCAAGCTTCTAAGTTCCACAATACATTGGCCCACGGGATTCCTGATCCTTCAAATACCGACATGCTCCAACTTCTGTTAGCTCTCCGGGATAGACCTTTGGCCCACGTGACCACTATTTCACAACACCACAACCTTGTCTCCCGTCGGGGTTTTGAACATCGCAATGTCGAAATGCCTAAACATTTTGTCCTCAGAATCCCCGATATCTCGATGATCGAAATGCCGATAGACGACTTCCTGTCAGGACTTTCCCCAATGGCTCTGATTGCTGCCGCACGTTCTCCTCTGATGGATGGTCCTAATCACCTCTCATGATTTCGAGACTTCTGATGCTTCTAAAGTCTTTTCCTCAAGACTCGCAAAATGCCGAACCCTGGTGCACCTATTGACTTCTCTATCGGGACTTCCCCGATGGTTTGGATCTCCGCCACGTGCCCCGGCTGATGGACAACCTTGATCCAATCTCGTGATTTCAGAGTTTTTGATACCTTGATGACATAAATTCTCTATCAACTCAAAACCCTTGTAGCCGATATACCAACGGGCTCTCGATTTCTGCCATGTGTCTGCACAAATGGACGGTCCAGATCAGTTCATTGTTTCAGGGCTTGAAATGCCCCGACATTCTAGACCTCGAGAACTCTGATATCCCAAGTACCGATATCCCGATGTGTCAACCTTCTCGTCAGGATTTTACCTCTACTCTTCACGAAGGTTTAACCCTCATGCATCTCTTAACAGATCCAACGGATGTTGGATTTTTCTAGCCACGATCTAACAGCTCAGATCTGTCCCACCTCGCACATTCTTCCACTACTTCATGGATGTGGAAAGATCAATGGTCCAAATGTTCTCATGGACCTTGGGGTCTACGATCCCGATTTCCTCGCTATTCAAGAAGGTAGAGGGAAAAGGGGCAAGGTATGTAATACCCTTGTTTCTTTCATTAGTCTAACAGTTGTGAATGACCCTGGGTATTCCGATGGGATTTCATCCATCGATTTGTTGCTTATCCCTACGCTGTTACCTCGGAATTTTAAGAGGCTCATTCCTCCTCGTACAGGGTTATTAAGACTTTCCCATTCAAGTCCCTTTTCCAGGTTCTTGGTAAACCTTTCCAAGGAGGGAATCTCTGTGAAGAGATCTATACCAGGGCATCCCAGGAGACAGACAAGGGGAAGAAAATTCTAGAGGACAGACTAGAAGTCTGACTTGGTTCAACTCATGCATAATTAAATTCATTTATCAACATAAGCCATGCGTGGTCTTTCTGTTATAAGCATATATCCATTATTTATTATCAAAACACTGCACAGACATTCTTATACTATAATCATTCACAATTTCACAGTTCTATGAGCATATATATCAGTATATGAATTTCAAGATGCAATATGTAAAAAACTTATCAAAAATAACACCAGAAGTGAGTGCAACTGCTGAGAGGGGTGCTCGTTTCCACCCAACCGTAGGCGTAGCGACTCCCAACAGATTTACCACTAGCCACCCCCGAGATAACACCACGATGTTGTGAGACTGCGTCTCTCTGTCTGCCAGTGACCAGGAGCGAAGGTTGCAATCCTTCCTCTCTGCTATCACTCACTCTGCATAAT
>ML787405.1:217786-250182 GCA_009831015.1 Picea engelmannii | reverse complement strand
GGATGGGTGGTTTACCATCCCATCCCTCATCAAGCCATTCGCCTACTAGCCTGCGAGACATTAAATTTGGGGCCAGCGAGCCTCTTTTGGTTCTCCAGGCCAGTGGAGCCCAAATACGGTGTTAACTCTTGGTGGAAGTTAACGCCACCTTTCCAGGTGCCTTCCACCACCATCGTGGTCTCTTTTTCTGCACATCCCCTCTCAGCAGTCCTGCAATAAATTCAAAATGTTATTCACATTCATTCACCTTTTCCTCAAGGTCTATTTACATCACATATTCACATTTATGAGTTTTCCATAGTTCTTGGCCAGTCCAGTTATATTTACAAGCTGGGGGAAACAGGGTGTTACACTTAGAATTTGTTTTTTAGGGAATTTTATGATTAATAAAAATTTACTCATTTAACATTTATTTTAAGGGTAACCATGTCAAAAAAAATATTGTTTTCTAGGAACCTAGGTTCATTGACTCATATTTATTAAAATCACAACGTTCCCTTCAAGACGCACTACATGCTCCAAGGGTTCCATTCAACTTTGTTCAATTTTTCTTTATGCAACATTCCCTTCAAGATGCACTACATGCTCCAAGGGTGCATGCACATTTGATTGATTTTGGTAGGTTTCCAACCCTTGCAGTCAATACTTCATCAAGTGACCTTATGAGAAACTGAAGGCCTCTAAGGAATAAGGACCATGCCTTTTTTATCACCCCCTAGAATATTTATGAGCGATTGTCTTAGTATTCCCTCATGGCATCGTGGATCTCTCGAACTAGGTAATCGTTAACCTACAATTTGAGCCATGACACAAGTTCTAGTAATTTGTGGCAAGTTTGTTGCCACACCTCTCCCTCAAATTCTAGTTGTTTTTCATGTCCCCTTTACTCCCAATGTGATTGTGATTAGCAATCAATCATTATCCTCCATCCATTAACAAAACATGTCAATGATCCAAAAAATACATCATAATATACTCGATCATATGTTACATATGCATAAATAGAAATACCCAAACCATATACAGTCCACTCCCTGACTTGATCCAAAGTCCAAGGAGGTCCACCGATGCCATTGACATCCTCAATCTATCAAGTGTCCTACAAACTCAGTATAAACCCATCAATAGCACCTATCTACACATAGATATCAAATAACATAACATCATATTACACAACCTCATCATCAAAATCCATAAGCAAAACAGACAATCATATAATAAACTGGATCACTTGCATGCAAGTGTCCTCAAATAATAAGAGAAATCATGTGTGTGAAAGCACAGGATGTTACACGTACCCACATGGGATTTATTAGTTTTCCCATGATTGGTTACAGAGGTATGATTGCATGTGCAGAAATGGTAGAGATGATCATAGAGGGAACATTGATAGAGATGCCATCAACATTGCATCATAATGATATCCTTTATCAAAGCGGGAGAGATTCATCATATAAATGGAGAGAGAGTTAAATGCTTGTAGAGAGAGAAGATATGCATTTAGAGAGGATGAGTATCCCCAAGGAGAGATACCCTTTTCCATTGATGTCAAAGGGGAAGAGATATAAAAATTGATGAGGAGTATGAGCATGAATGTTATCATGACTAAGTGTTTCCATTAATGTTGGTGTTTCCATCAATACCAAAGGGGGACATTGTCAGAAAGTTGGTTTATATTGATGGACAGTTGGGTAGTTGGTTGTTATTTATATCAATCATTGGAGAGTGATATTCTAGATTGATGTCAAACCTTAGAAATTGATGTGGAATAATGCAATGAAGATGACTTAATTTTTAGGTGAGACTTTTATAGATGGATAGTATATGTCATGTTCTTTATGGTGATATGTGGTACATTACATTCCTCATGGTTGAGGAGATATGGATTAGTGAAGCTAGAGAACCCTCATGAGTTATCTAGAATCCCATAGAAGTTCAAAGAACTAAAAATATTCTAGAAGCTTCTAGAATAAGTTGACTAGTCAAGGTGGTTGTAACTAGGAGTTAATCATGGCTTAAGTTGTTGAAAAAATAAAATAGTTAAAATTAAATTACTTGAAACTTGAAGTGGTGAATTTACTGTTTGTGGATAAAGTGGTTGTAAGTAGAGAAAGTAGTTAGAAGTGGGTTATCCCTAAAATAATGAAGTTCATTATAATACAACCCCTAGAGGAAGCTACTTGGAGCGTATAAATAAGAGAGAAAGGGTCTCTTATCAGAATGAATATTTGAGCACATTGAATATATATTATTTTGTGAAAGGTTTATTATAGGTACTCATTGATACATTTGAAGTTACACAAGTCTGAGGTAGAAAATGAGGGTTGACGGTGAACGTTTTAGAGCTTCAGAAAAACCCTAGTTTTCTAATGGTGTACATGGGTTGTAGAAGGATAGATCGTGTACATATGTGAGCCAAAGCATTCCATATCTAGTACATCCATGATAATTAAAAGGACATGTCTCCTACATCACAAAAGGTCATGAAAACCTAAGTAGATGTTGGTGCTAGGTCCCTGAGGTCTGAAGCAAGTTTTTAGGTCATCATTCAACAGGTTCAAATCATCTACATAAGTTTTGGTATGGTTACATGTTTATTTTAATGATCACTTTTCATATGATATGGTGATTTCTTGAAGAATTCATCGTATGGATTTTGTGGTATCTCGATATCGTATATGTTAGTTGATTGGATGACTAAGAAACACTCTTATGTATGGTACAATTCTGATATGGCTGAGGGATCTTTATGTTGTATGATGATGTATGCATAAGGAACATGAATAGGTTGTTTGATATTCTTCATTCATGACATGGTACAAATCTTCATATGGTTGATGACAGTGACAAGTTACAGGTTGATGTGATAGATGTAGTGAAGGTATGAAGGGATGGAAGTTTTATAGTTCCAAAAACCTGGAAACCCTAGTTTTATGAGCTTGTATGCAGGCTAGCAGAGGATAGGTCGCATACATGAACATGCTGCAAAGACGACATGTCACATACATATGCGTGATGCAACATATATAGGTCACAGGCTTGTAGAAAATCTTTGATAGATTGTTTTCTTTCTACAAGATGGATCTTTTACTTGAGGGTTGAAATCCTCACATCTCAGTTTGTGATGAGATCTGCAAGTTGGGTCTTGTATTTGAGATTTGGTACTCTCTTAGAGTTGGTTCTCTTTTCATTTTGTGCTGATAAACTCTGGAGATTGTAGTCTTCATGTAACAACATAATACAAAAATATTACACATGTATCTAGTGTTCTTTATGTTCATTATGGTGATGGTTCATATTTATTTATTATTGATGAATGTTGTTGATATATGCAAGTAGCTAATAATGAATGAATAAATTTTGGAAGTGATTTCTAACAAAATGAAGAAAGAATTGTAAAATGAGCCACACATTGATTCTCTTTCCCACCTTTCCCAGTGTGGTTAATGTGTCCAAAAGGTCCACACTTATCCATGGGACCCTGGTATATGGTTGTACACCATCATAGCATGTGTTGAGGACAACTGTTTCATAAGGTGGATGAAATGTAGTGTAGATAGAGAGGCAGTTGGGAGCCTAGAGGGCCCATAGTAATAATAATGGAGGCCATTCAATGTAAGATGGACTAGATCGAGTATATTATTAAATAAGGTCTTCTATGGTAGTTAGATATAATAAATGTAACATGACTTACTAGAAGTTTATACTTCTAGAAGTTTCCTCCTCTAGAATGATCTTAGGTTGTTGGTAGCACTATATAAAGGGGTTCAAGTAATGTAATGAGATGTGAAGAGAAGTATTGTATTTGGAAAGGTAGCTCAATAGGAGGATTCCCCCTTGAAGAGGCAGGTGAACAGGAGAGGATCCCTTCCATAATAGGATCCATTGTATCGTGTTTCCCTACCTTAAGGATTTTCTTATAATAAAGAGTGGATTTTCTATATTGTTCCATATATCTATTGTGGCATTTATGTATTCATATATTTGGTACTTAACATTATTGGGTGGTTCTTTTATTAAATATGTCTTACTTGGCATGAGAAATGTGACTTGAGGACCCTTTAAGGGTGTACCTATTTTTCTTTTTAGGACCTCTCGAGGTGAATGATTTTCCATGGAGGAACAAGGTCACTTGGAACTTTATAGAGGATTGAAGCCTACAGGTTGGAGGATGTTCCCCCATTCATTTCACACTTGGGAAGATGCAAGCTTCATTTGGAGGTACTTTGACATCATGAGATGATCACATTTTTTCCCCTTGCACCTAAATATTGGCCATGATAGGCCTAGGACTTCATATCCTATCCCTTGACGTCACGTTTCTTGATGGGGTTTGGATGGGTTTTGATGATGATGGTGTTGATGTGATGTGATGTTATGGAGGGATATGTATTTATAGTCACTATAACACATGTTGACACAAAGTTTAAATTTTTCTACACTTTAAAACAGAAGCTTCATCTTTTCCTAAGTCATGGAGCCACCCTTAGTCCAAAAAAGGGAGGCAGAGTCTTTCGTTCCTTTTTGGGCTTTGAGATTCAGTTTTTCTCAAGGTATGATCTTAAACCATCCCAATTTTCTGGTGCCGAAATCTCGAAATCGAAATCTTGAATCCGTAATTAATTAAACTCCTAAATGCAATCATATTTCCCTTATTCTTTCACGATTCTGTTTTCTTTCTACTAAATCATTTTTGAACTCTCAACCTTCAAACTCTCGATCCTCGATTTTCCAAAATGTTAAAAAAAATAATAATTAATCACTAATCTTGATTAATTAAATATTTAATACAAATTATTAACACCTCACTAATCCCATCACAATTTCGTGATCCAGGGTTTTCTTATGACATATCTCTTGACAACAGGATCCCTAATGTTCTGAAATGTGAAATCGCATTTTCTTTAAACAAAGTCTAAGATTAAGGTTAAGTTGTTTTTAAAATAGGATTAGTGATAACCAAGCTACCTTTCTCATTTCGGGAATTGAGGAAGGCAATGATTTTTGAAACTCCATTTTTGATATCACTGATATACGACAGTATTAATAATGGATAAATGGAGATATTTTTTGATGCAAAAGTGTATCTCCAGGCGTATCTTTCCATTAAAGAATTAATTTTTCATCGCCTGTGTCAGTACGCTCGTCATAACACAAATTAAGGGTTAATAAAGGTCCTACATTTCAAACTTCATTCTTATCCTTTACATCCGTATAAAGTCGCATTTATCCAATTTTATACACATTTCCTCTATAAACAGGTTTCTAGTCCAGTGAAAACATCATGGCACCTAAGAAGGCACTCAAGAAAAGCGAAGAAGTTGTAGAAATCTTGCATCCAGATGGAGATGTTGTATCTGATACAATACCACATGCCATCGATACCATCAAATCCTGGAGGAAAATATTCGAAACTCTGGATTATGAAATTAAAAATTTCCTTCATGTTGTCGACAACAAACTCTGAGACATAGCATTGTCTAAGCTTCACAAAGTAGCTACACGACCATGACTCATGACTTAAAATGACATGATCAGTTGGGCCTTAAAGAGAACATAAGTACAGACAAGAAGCATTCTGACAACCGAGGGGTCATCATTGTCTCTTTCAGACCAGAGCATATACAAGTAATGTATAAACTGTCTCCCAGTCCCAAGTATATTTATAATAAAGATTTCATGAGTGATTTTCAAAGGAAATAATGTTTTGAGTCATACCAAATGTATCCTGGCATAATCAAATATTGGTGGAGACATGCAACATAATTCAGGGCCGAAACCCATTGTATTTACGCAACATCCTCATTAAATGAGCATATGATCTATGTGGCGATGATGTTATGTAGACTTTTCGGGAAGAAAAGTCCTACTCATTTCCCTACAGAATGGGTACCTCTTTTGCACAAGGCAACAAAAGGTTACAGCTTCAATTGGAATAAGATTTTATCTGATAACATAGAGAAGGATGTCATAGAATATCAAACTGCAATATGCAAAGGCCGACCAATAACGTTTTATATGTCTGCATACATCATGGATACTATATTCTTCACAAATCCATTCCCTTTGATGAATTGGAGTTGGAATCTGACTTACCCGGAACCTATTCATGAATATCATTCTAAACTTTGGGAAGAAAATGCTAAGGAATCACTCTATGAAATCTATCATTTCATGGTGATACCACTACATCAGATGTTGTATGGCTATGCACCTCCCCGCATTTCAGAGTTGGTCATAAGAATCCTCATGGCAGTTGCTGACTGGTTTATAGAGGAGAATTTCTCCTACATCAGAGTTTTCAGATGTTCAATCCCTCCACATGCAATCCTAAAATATCTCCCTGACAGACTGGTGTGCAAGGAGGTAGCTCATCAAATAGTAACAGGTGGAATTGGGATAGAACTAAAGATGGCTCAAAAGAAGTCTTGGCCATTTTTCCCGTTCAGATTGGGAAATTTTCACTACTCAACTTGGGTCATTCCAAAGTTGATGTACTAGCGCTGGAGCAGGTCAAGTTGGTAGACATCGAACATAGGAAGCACGACACTTACCAGTTAGTGGGAAATCACATGGCCCACTATAATATGAAGGCTTATCAACATGAGAAGTCCCCTTACGATGACATTTTCAAAGGAACTAGGAACTATGAGGAGGTGTTAGAGAGGGTACAAACACTTCCATCTGACTTCCAATCTAGTTTTTAGACCTTCCATAAGAATAGACAGATCGATCTTCCCAAAGTACTGCAAGGAGGAGAAATCACCCTTCCTCAGGAACAAGAGGATACTCCTTCAGGTTTCGGACAAGAAGCACAAGATAAAGTCAATCCCGAGGAAATTCCATAGGAGACAGAAAGGTCTTTGCAAAATGAAGAGGCCTTACAGACAAAAAATGTAGAGACGGAAACATAGAGGGGGTCTGGATACCTCCCAAGTCCAGTAAGTCCACTTCCCCTTCATCATCTACTGTTGATTTCAATATACATAAGGCCATAGGAGAAACAAGATTTACAGATCTAGGAAGTCCAATAGCTTCCCTAACTCCTTTACAGTCCACCTTTGGACTCCCACATATGGGAGCCATATATGTTAGTGATCTCACCCCTATCTCCAGAGATGAGATCCCTCCTGATTATTTTTTCAGTAAAAAGAGGAAGGTTGTTCTAAAATAAGAGATGTACATGAGAGAAGGGGTTATGATGAAGAAGCATAGGGTCTTGATAGATGGCCATAATTTGGAAGAGGAGGATTTCTCTATAGAGGTATCAAGCTCCATGGGAGCCATGGCAACAACAAACCTTTTTACTGTGGAAAACATGAGAACAAGGATAAAGAAGAGTAACCACACAATAGCTCAATTGCAAGACTAGTTAAAGAATGTTGACAAAAACATTAGAGAAGAGGTGAATAAAATATTAGAGCAGGCAAGAGCTATTGAAAGACAAGAAATTCAATCACTCAAATCAAGCCTGGATGAAATGAACTAGAGGATACAAGAAAGTCAGGTGCAGGCTACTCAGGAAAAGGAGCTTCTAAATAAGCTACAAGCTAATTTAAATTTGACAGAAGGTTGAGTTGTAGACTTAAAGGATTTCAAGACCCTCTCACTAGAAGCACATACAAAGATAGAAGCTGAGCAACAAAAATTGATCTCCAAAATAGAGATCATCTAGAATTACTTTCAAGAGGTAATAAAATCCTTTGATAATATTATTTTACAGGAAAAGGAGGATAAAGCAGCAAGGAATACCTTCCAGAAAGTAGTTGCATGTTCAATAAACAGAGAGATGTCGAAAAATATAAAGCTTTCTGTTATAGAACAGATAAGAGGAGACATCATGCTCAAGGTATGGGAAACAAACATATCCGAAAACATGAAGATAGTCAAAGAAATCATAGATGACTATGAGGGAATCTTTGATTCTTTGGATAAGAAAGCATTAGGTATTGAAAGAAATGATTTCTCTGAGCCACTGGGGTAGATAAGCATTGTGAAACAATAGTTGAACTGCAAAGAGAACATGAAGGAGATTCAGGCAGAAACTTCACAGTTGAAGGAAATTGATGCCAACCTAATAGACAAATGGTAGGTACAACCCAATTTAAGGTTGCAAGTGATCAGGTTTGTTGATAAAGGTTTTGAAGACCAGTTTCCAAAGGTCCAAAGAAAGTTTTATCTGTTTGAAACTAAGGATTTTTCGACACCTCCTAGAAATTTTGTTTATTTTATGGAGAAATGTATTGAATGTATAGCATCAGAGGAGGGAGAGACTTCAACTAAACAGTGAAGTTTCGTTTGAAATCTTATACTATTGAAATGATAGAAAAACAAAAGTTAATCACGCAACGGTTAAGGTTGCAGTTTTGTAACTATTTTTCTCCTAAAAAGTAGGATATTGCTAACCATGAAGTATTGATGACCTTGTATAAATACAAGGAGAGAAAACTGAAAAAAAGGATTTTTGTTTTCTCTAAAAAGGCATTGTGACAAAGTAATTTTCAAGAGACTCTGAATTAATACAAATGTAGATTGAAGATTCCAGATTTTGTCAAGTCTGAGTTATGTTTTCCCCTGTCTTTTCATATTTCTTTCATATTTCTAATTGATGAATGCTTGGCTACAATTTAGTGCAACCTCTACTGTGGAAATTATTATTCTTGTTATTTAAATCATTTACAGTTTTTCCTCTGTAGCAGTTATCAGCATATACAAGACCCGTGAATGTTTAGATTTCAATATCATATGCTTCAATAATATTTTTCTTGTTTTCATAGTCTTCTGTTACAATGTGAGATTCATCTTCAATTGATGCCTCACGTTGTTAATAGATTTATGTTTTTCCTCATATCATGCATGTTTCCTTTCCTTTAAATTTAAATCAGATACAAGAAATGACCTTTAATTTATTCATCCTATTAAGTCGTTTTTTAAAATCATTCTCTTTACATTGTGAAATAGAGATAATGAAGCCTAAAAAGAAAACACAAAATTGTATCTCCTTTACCTTTATCCTTAATGATAGTACCAGTTTCAAGGAAACCTAACATCGAACCTGGTATTTTAGATCAAACCAACATCACTCTAAATTTATTTAACACTATATTACAAACAACAAATAACCGGGTTGAGTTAGAACATTCATGGGCAACAATTGAGAGAGATATCAGTATTCAGGAAAAATGGGAATTTCGACAGAGACAATTGAGAAACCGACTATAGTCCTCACCTTTTAATAATTGTTTTTTTCTATCCTCAACTTCCTCTATCTCTTCAGATTCCTTGACAATATACTTTATATCCTTAAAGTGTAAGCTTAGGAACAACATCGTTTTTGGCGCCGTTGCCGGGGAACGGAGAAACGAAGATTTTTCCTTGGGAAGAACGACATTGACATTTTCCTTCTTTGATAGTGAAAAAAGTTTGAAAAACTTCTAAGGATACATTTATCTTTCACTCGACGACTCCACATTGTTTAAACTTGCTCTTAACCAAAAGAAAACCAGGAAGAATTGAGAGGACAAGAAGATTTTTCCTTTTTCCGAGCTAGAAAAAATTCTAAAATCGAGAAGATACTTTCGGCAGACTACATCATCGAAAAATAAAAATTATCAACATAAATTTACACAGTCTGAATCTTAATATCAACACGGTGAATCAAGTATTCCACCCTCTTACGGGGAATAGTCCACTGATAAAATTACAACCCCTGAATCAGATTTGGTTCTGTCTATTTTTAAGACCAAAGCTTTCTAAATCGTTTCCCACACCAATACAGAATGAATATCTACCTCACTTCGTGTTGCGACCGACTCTCACTCGCTTCTCGAGGTTTGTTTTCCCACCTCTCAAAACTCAAACAATTATCCTATATATCTCGACTCAACTTCTGTTGATTCTCCTATATTTTCACCCTGTGATTCTAAAGGAACCAGTCCACATTCCCCAAGCTCCTTTTTTTACAAGTTTCCTCCCCATCGATAACCGATTTCTTGAAACCATTCCTTATAAACCCCAAACTTTAACCGCTAAATCCACAATCACTGTGGTTGGAGGAGGTGGGGTAGGAGGTGTTGTCGTAGGTGGTCTAGGAGGAGGAGAAGGCAACCAAGTACTGCCTCCTTGGATATTTTCAAAGGTTGCTACAAGATATACCCCTCTGGTTCTACCAGTCTCTCTCCATGATTTACCAAAAAATTACATGAAAAACCTACCCAAGTTCATGGGAGAGGGCGATTTAACGGTAGTTGAACAAACAATTTTTTTCAATCAATTCGCTGATATTCTTGGATTGGAACATGAAGATGTTTACCCCAGACTCTTGGTTCAAACCTTTGAAGGGCAAGTAAGAACTTGGTTTTGAGGCCTAGCAGCTAGATCTATACCGTGATACGATGAACTTGAAAATTCTTTTATTAGACAGTGGGGTGAGCAGAAAGACCATCTTTATTATCTAACCAAATTTGGGGCTCTACGAAAGAACAACTTTGAATAAGTTCTTGAGTTTACCCAATGATTCAATAAATTGTAAAATAAAATCCCAACCGAGGTTAAACCCTCACAACTTCTAGCGAAAGTTACTTTCGCTAGAGCTTTTGACCCCGAATTCGCCCTGTTATTAAGGGAGAGAAGATCAGTAGATCTAACCAAGATGCAAGATGATGCCTTGGAAATCAAATATAACATGATGGCATCAAGGAAGCTAAAAACCAAATTTGAGACTGGAAACAAAGAAATCAAGAGATACAGGGAGCAAGGAGGACCCTCTGGATCAGGAAGATCTTCAGAAGACAAAATGGATGATATGGCTAGAATCATAAAAGAACTGTCAAATAAAATATCGCGAATGGAACTAGATCAAGATAAGAATGAACATTACTATAGAAAGGAGTTCAGGAAGAACCCTAATCCTTAAAACCACCAAAAACAAAATAAGAATGAAGATCAAAATATCCAAACCCCTTTTAGAAGAAAAAACTTTATAGGAGGACAAGACATGGAGGATTTCGAGCTGTTAGAAGAGGATATGAACAATATTGGTGATGACTGCTTACAATGTTAAATAACAAGACAAGATTACGAAAAGTCTTTGACTACATAGTATAGGACTGAGAGTAACAAGAACAACAATGTTTTGGAAGATTCAACCTATTAGGGAATCACTAATGGTATAATGGTTGAGCTCCACCAGAAGTACAACCTAAGACCTAGAAACAGGGTTTCCACATCCGCTCTAGTTAAAAAGATACTGCCGAGGGTTGAAACTGACGAAGAAGTTTCAAAAATCACTAAAAAATAGACGGAAGGGACTAAGATTGCTAACATACAGTCTATTAAAACAAATATAGCAAAACACCACCCTTAAGAACGCACAAACTAGACACCCATGTTATGGAAACAAATTCCCCTCATCCAAGGAAGGCTAAAAAGAAAGGGTTGGAGACTCAAACCATGGAAATCGACAAAACCATTGGAAGTTTTAATCTAGAGAATGAAATCAATAAGATGAAAATCCCTATTCCCCTTGTCGAACTGGCCAAAAACCTGATATACTGAAAACAAATTGCTAAAATGATTAGTTTTTTGGAAAATGAAAGTCAGACCGATGTTATTAACTTAGAATATGATAAGCCTAAAAAAAATTTCGGCCCACACTTCAGAGGTTCTAGAGACATTGTTGCCCCTTTCTATATCACTTTGACTGTTTGCGACCATCTACTCCATAACAGGATGTTATATTCTGGGGCCTCTCATAATGTGATGCCTAAAGAAATCATGGAGAAACTCGACCTTGAAATCACCATGCCTTATGGAGATTTATATTCATTTGATTCGAGGAAATTCAAGTGTATAGGCATGATAAAGGAGTTAGTTGTAAACCATGCACATGTACCTGCAAAAAGAGTTTTAATGGATGTGGTTGTCACAGATATACCCCAAAAATATGGCATGCTCTTGTCCCGGTGTGCTAAAATTGGAGGTTCCCTTCAACTTGATATGACGTATGCAACAATTCCAGTTTTCGTAGGATAGGTCATGCGATTGCACAGGGAAAAGAGGTTAGCATTTATGGTTAGTGACCCTCTCAGCCCAAATAATTATCCTATATATATATTGTTGATTAGGATTTAGGTAATAGTATATTATCTATAGATGATGATTTTGATGCGTGTTTAGAAGAAAGTTGTACAGGAAATAAAAAAGAAAAAGGAAAAATAAAACAAGAAGTATATAGCACTGGTGTTTGGAAAATGATTTTTGACGGTGCCTCATCTTATCTTGGAGCTGGGGATGGAGTAATTTTTGTGGCACTTGATAACCAGTTCATTATCTCTTATAGGCTACAGTGGAACATTGACCACACTAATAATGTATGTGAGCATGAATCTCTAGTCTTAGGGTTAGAGGCTATTAGGAGAATGAAAATTAAAAACTTGGAAGTTTTTGGTGATGCAGAGTTGATCATGAGTACCAGGCCATACATCCTAGGTTAAAGTCATATAGAAATTGTGTTTGGGACCTAATAAAAAAAAAATTCTCCTTTGTTAATATTCACTTCATTCCGAGAGTAGAAAATCAACACGCGGATGCTTTAGCCAAAGATGCTTCGACTTTCGCACCTCCCACTTCTTTCAAACTAAAATATCATATACAAATGAGACATAGGCCTTCCACACTCAATAACATACAACATTGGCAAGTCTTTGAGGATGATGAAAAACTCCGAAAATGTTTAGAAATAGTAGACGAGTTCGCCAAAACACATGTTGACCAAGAGAACCAAAATGATCCTATTTGGATCATGTAGGAAGGGGAAGACCCCCAAGAGTTCTGGGATAAAATCACTAATCACCGTGTTCTTGTTTCAAAAAATAATCAGATACCCAAGGGCCTGATTCCCTTATAAAGGCTCTTTAATCATGATGACATTCCTTTGAAGACTACCCTACAGCCTCATCTAGAAGATATCGAAGATTGCAATATAGGTACCGAAGAGAGTCCTAGATTAGTAAAAATATCCAGGTACCTGTCTCTCGAAATCAAAAGAAAATATGCTGAGTTGATTAAAAAATACAAAGATGTTTTTTCCTAGTCTTATGACGAGTTGAGAACTTATGATACGACTATCATGGAACATAAAATTCCACTAAAACCAGGCCTCAAACCTTTTAGGAGGAAACTCAGGCAGATTAACCCTATCCTGTTACCATTGATAGAAAAAGAAGTGAAAAAAATCCTGGATGCTAAAATCATAGTTCCACTGAGATACTCTGAGTGGGTAGCTAATTTAGTCCCAGTAAGAAAGAAACCCAGCGAGATCAGACTGTGTGTCGATTTCAGAAACCTGAATCGATCATCACTCAAAGACAATTACCCATTACCTAAGATGGATCACGTTTTATAAAAAGTAGTTGGATCTAATAGAATGTCTATGATTGATGGTTTTTCAGGTTACAACCAGATTGGAGTGCATCAAGATGATAAACAAAAAAATGCTTTCACTACCCCTTGGGGTACTTTTATGTATGATAAAATGTCTTTTGGTTTAATGAATGTAGGGGAAACTTTTCAGCGAGCCATGGATATCGCTTTCATGGGTGAAAGAGATAATTTCTTTGCTATCTATCTTGATGATCTAAATTTGTTCTCTAAATCTAATGTAGAACATCTAATGCACCTTAAAGAAACCTTTGAAAAATGCAAAAAAATTGGTTTGTCACTCAATCCCAAGAAATCGCATTTTACAATGCAAGAAGGTAAGCTCTTGGGCCATATCATGTCTAAATATGGAATCAAGATCGATTCAAAAAGGGTTGAGGCAATAGATACTATAAATTTTCCTAGAAATGTAAAAGAAATTTTGTCTTTTTTAGGAAAAATAAATTTCTTGAGGAGATTCATCCCTAACTTTGCTGAAATTGTAAAATTGATAACAGATATGCTCAAAAAGGATAGTGAAGTGAGATGGAAAAGCGAAGCCAAAGTGTCGTTTCAATGCATCAAGAAAGTAATAAGTGAAGCACTGGTCTTGGCAAGCCCATATTACACAAAAGAGTTTTTGATTTTTTATTTTGCTTCAGAACATACTATCGCAGCTGTATTGTTATAGAAAAATGAGGAATGTTTTGAGCGACCTATTGCATTTTTTAGAAAAATTCTCAAAGATGTTGAGTTGAAATATGATGTATTGGAGAAACAGGCCTATGCGATGGTGAAATCTCTTAAGGATTTCAGAACTTACATGTTGCACTCAAAGATCATTGCTTATGCACCCTCTAGCTCTGTTAAAGATATCTTGGTGCAACTAGACAGTGATGGAAGAAGAGACATGTGGTTAGCTAAGATCCAGGAGTTTGACCTAGAATTCAAACCAACTAAAATTATCAAAGGTTAGGGTTTGGCCAAATTGCTTGTTGAATCGAATTTAAAGTCACTTGGGATAAATCAGCTACAAGAGAATGAGGGATTTTTGAAAATAGGCGAGCTTGATGTCACTGTACCTACAACCGAAATTCAAGACAAGTTTTCTACTTCGGTTTGCTATCGTGACATCGTCCATTACCTGCTCATGCTTCAATGTCCTAGTGAGTTAACCCCATCTAAATCTAGGACGTTAAAGTTACATGCTGTAAAATATTGTATCATAAATGCTAAATTGTATTGGAAAGACCCCTTAGGTTTCCTAATGAGGTGTTTAGTCGAAACTGAAACAGAAGGGGTTATGGATGAATTCCTTGTCGGAGTTTGTGGAGGACATAATGTGTGGTGAGAAACAACTAATAAAATATTAAGAGTCGGATACTATTGGCCCAAATTGTTCACAGAAGTGAACACTAAAGTTTTAAATTGTGTCCCTTGTAAGTTGTTCATAGGCAAGAAGAAGGTCCTATCTTTGCACGTAATTCCAGTTAAAAATGAAGTCCCGTTTCAGTAATGGGGACTTGATTTCATTGGATAAATTCACCCACACTCCATTGCGCAGCACAAATGGATCCTAACTACTACTGATTATTTCACTAAATGGGTGGAAGCTATCCCCACAACAAATGAAACTGATTCGGTAGTAATTAGTTTTTTGGAAGATAATATTTTATCCAGGTTTGGTTGTCGTCAAAAGATAGTCACTGATAACCCATGAGCAGTTAAGTCAATGGTCATCATAAGTTTTTGCCAAAAATATAACATCATAGTAGGACACTCCACAACTTACTATCCACAAGGTAATGGTCTGGATGAATCATCTAACAAAAGCCTGATTACCGTGATAAAAAAGGTTTTGACTGAAAACAAGAAAGCGTGGCATATCCATCTAAAATATGCTCTATGGGACAACATAATAAGTACTAAGAGATCAATTGTGATTTCCCCTTTCCATATGGTGTATGGAACTGATGTCATTTTACCGATAAACCTTGCTCTGCCAGTAATGAAACTCTGACAAGATTCAAATGAAGAACCCAACGATGTTACCAGAAGGATAAACCAGTTGGTCAAAGTTCAGCAAAATAGGGCCGAAGTAAATGAAAAGTTGCAAAGATATCAGGATAAAATGAATGTCTTATTCGATCAAAAAGATAAAGATAGAGAATTCCTCCCTGGTGACTTGGTCCTAAAATGGGAAGCCAGGAAAGAAGAAGCTGGAAAACATGGCAAATTCGATCCGATATGGTCTATCCCATACAAGATTTTGTCCTTTGAAAGAAAAAATGCTTTGTTATTAGAAAACCCATATGGAGACATTTTCAATGCCCCTGTAAATGGGTGGCATCTTAAACACTTCATGCAATAATGTGTTTCTAAATTCTCATTGTACATATTGGTTTCTTTTTATGATTTTTGTATAGATTCCCCCCAAAAAATAAAATAAATAAAAAATAAAATAAAATAAATAAAAGTTTCTTTCATGACATTTTCTAATGATTATAGTGTTTTGTTATTTGCAGGGAAAGTTTCTCATAAAACAGTGGACTTGAGGTACTGAAAGGTGACATGCACAGGTATTCCTATCAAGTATCTCACAATGAAAAAGGTAATGAACGAGTAATCTTTGGGCTGGAAATATCGGAGCTAATAAAGGTATGAAATCCCATTTTAGAAATTCATGATAAAATTCCTAAGAAGTATGGATGGATAAATCATCGATTCATTTTTGTTGAAATTTAATAAATAAATAACTCAATCAAAGAAGTTCTTGAAGTAATAAAAAGGGGGACTTAAGAAAAGGTTATAAAAGCTAATTAATAAAGTATCTAAGAACATTCATATGTACGACAGTTTTTCTAAAACCCCCTTACCCTCCCCTTGACCACAGTAAATCCTTTTTCTCACCTGACCATGGATGTCTAATCATAAATTTTCATGAGAATAGAGGTGTGTCACTTTGGTCATGAAAACTCTCGAACAAACATTCAAGAAAAGAGAATAGGTTGTGTTTTTAGTTATTTGACTTTAGTTGGATCAGAAATATGTCTAGTTTAATCCTAACCTTATTATTTATCCTAACATGAATAACTGATTGATTTTTCTTAAGGAAGTTCTCTAGACTAGATGTCAAAATGTTTCCCTTAAGAAGCTCCCTGAAGCCCATGATTTTTGAAGGTAGGTAAGAAGATTAACCCAGAGCTATTTAAATCAATTGACAGACTTTGTTGTTAAAAAAAAGGGGGGGGTTCAAACAGATATCTTCCCAAGTGTATTGTATACTCATTAATTGCCCCCACTTCAAAAAAATAAATGAATACAGACAGATGGTGAAAGGAAATTCAATATTGATTTCCCCCATCTAGTTTAAAGAGATGAAAGGAAATTCATTATATTGATTGCCCTCATCAAAACATTTAAATTCTTGGAAACAATGAATTGGTGAATGGAAATTCAATGTGGGAAGTCAGATAACTTCATTGGGGTACTGAATAGGATCGATGGTAGTGAAGCACTATCCTCATATATTATAAAATTTGTTATACATGAGTTACACAATGCTCTGGTAATTTCTCTTCTTTTCGGCTAGATTTTCATCATAGGTTTCTAGGATCTCCTTACCGAAAATAGTGCAAATACTTACCTTGATGCAAATGGAATCACGTGAAACCTAATAGTATGGTTTATTTGGTTTTGATTATCTTACATAGATTTGAGGTCACTTTTAGGAGAAGAAATCTATTGAAAACTCGGCTCGAGATAATCAAAAAGTTTGTTTTTGAAGAGTTTTCAAGGTTAACATTAAGACCCTGATCTTGTTCTATTTTTCTCCTAATCTGTCTCATAGAGCTGAATCATTGGCTCCATTACTCAATGAAGGCACTTGGTCTACATTTTCTTCTCATCCCACAAGGAGACGAGATCCCTAGATGGAGCCTAATGTTGACACAAAGTTTAAATTTTTCTACCCTTTAAAACTGCAGCTTAATCTTTTCCTAAGTCATGGAGCCGCCCTTAGTCCAAAAAAGGGAGGCAGAGTCTTTCGTTCCTTTTCGGGTTTCAAGATTCGGTTTTTCTTGAGGTATGATCTTCAACCATCCCAATTTCTCGATGTTGAAATCACGAAACCGTTTAACATATTAAAAAATTAAAAGAAAGGGGGGGAAGAAACAAATGTTACATTTTTCGTCGCTTTCCACAAAGTACTCTTGAATCCATAATTAGGTAAACTCCTAAATGCAATCATCTTTCCCTTAGTCTTTTCATGATTCAAGTTTCTTTCTATTAAAGCATTTTTGAACTCTCAACCTTCGAACTCCCGATCCTCGATTTTTCAAAAAGTAAAAAAATAAAAATTAATCACTAATCTTGATTAATTAAAGATTTAATATGAGTGATTATCTCCTCACTAATCCCATCGCAATTTCGTGATCTGAGGTTTGCTTATGACATATCTCCTGACAACAGGATCCCCTAAGTTTCAAAATGCAAAATCGTGTTTTGTTTAAACAAAGTCTAAGATTAAGGTTAAGTTGTTTTAAAAACAAGATTAGTGATAACTAAGCTGCCTTTCACATTTCGGGAATTGAGGAAGGTAGCGATTTTTGAAACTCTAGTTTTGAAATCGCCGATATACGGTAGCATTAATAATGGATAAATGGAGATATTTATTGATGCGAAAGTGTATCTCCAGGCATATCTTTCCATTAAAGAATTAATTTGTCATCGCCTGTGTCAGTACGCTCGCCATAACACAAATTAAGGGTTAATAAAGGTCTTGCGTTTTGAACTTCATTCTTATCCTTTACATCTATAGCAAGTCGCATTTATCCAATTTTATACACATTTCCTCTGTAAACAGGTTTCTAGTCCAGTGCAAACATCATGCCACCTAAGAAGGCACCCAAGAAAAGTGAAGAAGTTTTAGAAAGCTCACGTCCAAATGGAGACGTTGTATCTGATACAATATTGCATGCCATCGATACCATCAAATCTTGGAGACACATTTTTGAAACTCTGGATTATTAAATTAATAATTTCTCTCATGTTGCTGACAACAAACTCTAAGACATAGCAGAGTGTGAGCTTCACAAAGTAGATACATGACCACGACTCATGACTTATAATGACATGATTAGTTGGGCCTTAGAGAGAACAGATGTGCAAACGAGAAGCATTATGGACAACCGATTGGTCATCATTGGCTCTTTCAGACTGAAGCATATACAAGTAATGTATAAACTATCTCCCATTCCAAAGTATATTTATTATAAAGATTTCATGAATGGTTTTCAAGGGAAAGAATGTTTTGAGTCAGACCAAATGTATCTTGACATAATCAAAGACTGGTGGAGACACGCAACAAAATTCAGGTCCGACACCTATGGTATTTATGCCACATCCTCATTAAATGAGTATATGGTATATGTGGCGATGATGCTATGTAGACTTTTCGGGAAGAAAGTCCTACCCATTTCCTTGCTGAATGGGTACCTCTTTTGCATGAGGCAACAGAAGGTTACAGCTTCAATTGGAATAAGATTTTATCTGATAACATAGAAAAGGAGGTCATGGAATATCAGACTGGAAGATCCAAAGGCCGACGAATAGCCTTTTATATGTCTTCATACATCATGGATGCTATATGCTTCACAACTCCTTTCCCTTTGATGAATTGGAGTTGGAATCTGACTTACCCAGAACATATTCATGAATATCATTCTAAACTTTGGGAAGAAAATGTCAAGGACTCATTCTATGAAATATGTCATTTCATGGTGATACCACTACATCAAATGTTGTACGACTGTGCACCTCTCAGCATTTCATAGTTGGTCATAGGAAGCCTCAGGGAAGTTGCTGACTGGTTTATAGAGAAGAATTTATCCTACATCAATGTTTTCAGATGTTCAATCCCTCAACATGAACTCCCAAATTCCTCCTTGACAGACTAGTGTGCAAGGAGGTAGCTCATCAAATAGTAACAGGTGGAATTGGGATAGAACTAAAGACAACTCAAATGAATTCTTGGTCGGTTTTTCCCATTTACATTGAAAAATTTTCACTACTCAACTTGGGCCATTCCAAAGTTGAAGCGGCAACGCTAGAGGAGGTCAAGTTGGTAGACCTCGAACACAGGAAGAACAACCCTTACCAGTTAGTGGGAAATCACATGGTCCACTGTAATATGAAGGCTTATGAACCTGAGAAGTCCCCTTGTGATGATATTTTCAAAGGAACTAGGACCTATGAGGAGGTGCTAGAGAGGGTACAAACACTGTCGTCCAACTTGCAAGCTAGTTTTCAGACCTTCCAGAAGCATAGATGGAGTGGTCTTCCCAAAGTATTGTAAGGAGGAGAAATCACCCTTCCTTAGGAACAAGAGGATACTCCTCCATGATTCGGATAGGAAGCACAGGGTAAAGTCAATCCCGAAGAAATTCCATAGGAGACTAAAAGGTCTTCGCAAAATGAAGAGGGCTTACAGACAAAAAATCTAGAGACGGAAACAGAGAGGAGGTATGGGACACCTCTCGAGTCTAGTAAGTCCACTCCCTCCTTCATCATCTACTTTTGATGTCAATATACCTAAGGCCATAGGAAAAATAAGATCTACAGATCTAGGAAGTCCCATAGATTCCCTAACCCCTTTACAATTTGCCTTTGGACTCCCACATATGGGAGCCATATATGTTAGTGATCTCACCCCTATCTCTAGAGATGAGATCCCTCCTTCTGATTATTTTTTCAGTAAAAAAAGGAAGGTTGTTCTAAAACAAGAGATGTAGATGAGAGAAGGGGGTATGGTGAAGAAACATAGGGTCTTGATAAATTGCTAGAATTTGGAAGAGGAGGATTTCGCTACAGAGGTAGCAGGCTCCATGGGAGCCATGGCAACAACAAACCTTTTTACTGTGGAAAACATGAGAACAAGGATAAATAAGAGTAACCGCAAAATAGCTCAATTGCAAGACTAGTTAAAGAATGTTGAGAAAAACATTAGAGAAGAGGTGAATAAAAGGGTAGAGCAGGCCAACGCTGTTGAAAGGCAAGAAATTCAATCATTCAAATCAAGCCTGGATGAAATGAACCAGAGGATACAAGCAAGTCAGGTGCAGGTTACTCAGGAAAAGGAGCTTGTAAAGCAGCTACAAGATAAGTTAAGTTTGACAGAAGGCCGATTTGTATACTTAAAGTATTTCCAGACCCTCTCTCTGGAAGCACATACAAAGATAGAAGTCGAGTAGCAGAAATTGATCTCCAAAATAGAGATCATCCAGAATTAATTTCAAGAGGTAAGCAAATCCTTTGATAATATTATTTTACAGGAAAAGGACGCTAAAGAAGTAAGTAATACCTTCCAGAAAGAAGTATCATGTTTAGGAAACATAGAGATGTCGAAAAATCTAAAGCTTTCTGTCACAAAACAGATAAGATGAGACATCATCCTCAATGTATGGGAAACAAACATATCCGAAAACAAGAATATAGTCAAAGAAATCAAAGATGACTGTGAGAGAATCTTTGATTCTTTGGATAAGAAAGCATTACGTATTGAAAGAAATGAGTGATTTGAGCAATTGGGGTAGATAAACATTGTGAAATAGTAGTTGAACTACAAAGAGAGCTTGAAGGAGATTCAGGCGGAAATTTCACAGTTGAAGGAAATTGATGCCAAACTAATACACAGATGGCTGGTAAAACCCAATTTAAAGTTGCAAGTGATCAAGTTTGTTGCTAAAGGTTTTGAAGACCAGTTTCCAAAAGTCCAAAGAAAGTTTTATCTGTTTGAAACTAAGGATTTTCTAACACCTCCTAGAAATTTTGTTTATTTTCTGGAGAAATGTATTGAATGTATATCATCAAAGGAGGGAGAGACTTCAACTAAAAAGTGAAGTATCGTTTGAAATATTATACTATTGAAATGATAGAGAAACAGAATTTAATCATGCAATGGTTAAGGTTGTAGTTTTGTAACTATTTTTCTCCTAAAAAGTAGGATATTTCTAACCATCAAGTATTGATGACCTTGTATAAATACATTGAGAGAAGACTAAAAAACGTTTTTGTTTTTTTCTCTAAAAAGGCATTGTGATGAAGTAATTTTCAAGAGACTCTAAATGAATAAAAATGTAGATTGAAGATTCCATATTTTGTCAAGTCTGAGTTATGCGTTCCCCTGTATTTTCATATTTATTTCAAATATCTAATTGAAAAATGCTTGGTTACAATTTAGTACAACCTCTACTGTGGAAATTATTATTCTTGTTATTTAAATCATTGACAGTTTTTCCTCTGTATCAGTTATCATCAGATACAAGACCTGTGAATGTTTAGATTTCAATATCATATGCTTCATTAATATTTTTCTTGTTTTCATAGTCTTCTGTTACAATGTGAGATTCCTCTTCAATTGATGCCTCACCTTGTTAATAGCTTTATGTTTTTCCTCATATCATGCATGTTTCCTTTCCTTTAAATTTAACTCAGATACAAGAAACAACCTTTAATTTAGTCATCCTATTAATTCATGTTTTAAAATCATTCTCTTTACATTGTGAAATAGAGATAACGAAGCCTAAAAACAAAAAATAGAATTGTATCTCCTTTACCTTTATCCTTCATGACAGTACCAGTTTCAGGGCAGCCTAACATCGAACCCGGTCTTTTAGATCAAACCAGCATTGCTGTAAATTTAGTTAACACTATCTTACAAACAAAAAATAACTAGGTTGAGTTAGAACGTTCATGGCAAACAATTTAGAGAGATATCAGTATTCAGGAAAACTGGGAATTTCGACAGAGATAGTTGAGAAACCAACTATAGTCCTCACCTTTTAATCATTGATTTTTTCTATCCTCAACTTCTTCTATCTTTTCAAATGCCTTGACAGTATACTTTAGAGCCTTAAAGTATAAACTCGGGAACAATAGCACATGAAGAGGTGACACATGGACTTTGGGGGCCTAAGTTCACCCTTTAGGGCATGATGTCACCCCTTAGGGGGGTTTTAATTTAATGCTATTTAATTTTTGTGAAATGTAAAGACAAATTAGAGGGCCGCCCTCCTTTGTTTTTGTAATTGACTTGTAAAGTGGACAAATTAGGGTTAAATGACCTTGTATAAAGAAATGTCATCTCACTTTCATATCATCATCATGGTTTTGAGAATTACAAACTCTCTTGGCTGAAATTTTTTCCCTACTTGGGAAAATTTCTCTATCTTTCTTTAGAGCAATTGTGGATGATTTTACTTGTGTATTGGAGGAAAATGCTAGGAATTATCTCTTGGATGCATGTTTCTTGGTAATTTGGTGGAATATTCTTGATAAAGAAGGGTTTTATCATGCTATCTCTTGAAATTGGTAAAACATTTATGCATAATTGTGTTGTTTCTTCTTGTTTCAAGGTTAATTTATCTAAATCCTTGGAGGTGTATCAGGGCATACATCCTCCATAAATATTTATCCTAATTTGCATTCATAAAAGATATTTTTCAAAGGTTGCTATAAGGATTAAAAGGGATCACAACCTTGTATATTTACCTTGCTAATGTTTTGTTGAAGGGAATCATCAACATAAGGGAATAAACCTGGTCTAAGGTTATTTAAACATAACCCCAACTATTTGGTGTGGCTTCTTATGACAAGTTTAGGGGCTCTGTTAGCCATGAAAAGCTTTCTCCTCGAGAGGAGACTTCATTTAAGGTCTTCTAAATTCCTAAAAATGATTTAAACCTAAATATGAAGAAACGATAAAATTAAAACTATCCTGAATATGAACTAGCAACCATAGACATACAACTACATAATCACATGAAAAATAAATAAAAATGAAATCCTATCCCACAGGAGAAAAACAATATAAAATTAATTCAATTTATGTGTGTATATAAATGATCTAAAATGTTGAACTCATTCTTCGTTAAGACCATTTAAGTTATTGCATCTGGATCAGATGAAAATCATGAAAAATGTGAAATAATTTTAATAATGCATAACCTGAATCAATTTACAGTTAAATAGATCAAATCCAATGATAATTATAATCTTTAGAAGGAAATTTCAAAATACTATAGTTATAAAAGATTAAATGAAAGATTGAAAACAAAGTTTGGATTCCAGTCAAACTTACAAAAAAGAATGATAAATAGAAATGAGTATGGATTTTATTACTCTAATAAAAACATTTATATAAATGTTTTGAGACCGTTTCCAAACTTTACACATCACTTCTTCATGAAAATATCGATCTATCAATAGTTGGTGGGTCCTCCATTCCTATTCCTTTTAAAAAACACACTTTTCAAAGGAAAAATAATTTTAAAATATTACAATAATTTTCTCTTCTCTGGAGACTCTCCTCCCTCCTTCATATCTAAATTTTCCCATACATTTATACAATGAAGCAATAGTTTGGGTGTCACCAATCAATTTCCACCACCATAAATTTTCCTTGGAAAGAACCAACAATATCTCTCAACTCGTGCATTTGCTTGGGAAAATCTCTTGAGTGACAAAATTGGGACAGTTCTGGGCAAAGCCCATGTTCCGGATTTGTAAAAATCCTTTTAGTTTGGACAAAAACTCCATTCGAAGTTTGTTGGTTAGTTCTAATTTCACCCAAATTTGTTTGGTTTGTTGATAATGGTCTGTAGAATTGTTCTTGAACAATATGCATCTATTTGGATGAGTGATTAATGTTGCACTCCATCTCCAAATCTAAAATATCAACCTCTGAAACAAGCAAATCACAATAAATCATTAATTAATATAATTTAGAATTAAGCAAATAAATATCTTAAAACAAATAAAATAACAAAATCAATTAAATTTAAATAAATTTATTTACAAAGATATATTCCAAGCAATAATATATGTTAATGTACACATAGAAAACTTAATTAATTATTGGATATGATTATTTAAATCTTGTAATGCTAGGATAATTATTCTATCCATTGCTTAAGTAATTTTCAATTTCTTGTTTGTCTTTGTTCATTAAAACTTTTAAAAATTAAGCATTTTCATGAATTGTTTAAAAAGAACATCAAATTTTCCAATTAACATATTAATGCATTGAAGAAAAACAAAGACAAAACTGACTAAAGGTCATAATAATCCATATTTCAAGCAACTCGAGTTACAGAATGAATGACAACAATTTCATCTGAGTATGTGCACCACATTGAATATCCACATAACTAAAAGATTCAAATGACACAAATAATCCAAATAATTGATCAAAGCACACCACACCAAACGTTATAGAAAGAAAACCAACAATTATTCTTCTTCAAACCAAGCAAGACAAAATCAAAACACAATGAAAAAAATGGTTTTTCCAAGATTTGAATGGGGATCCCTAAATTTATGGGGAGTTTTTGGGAGCCCAACAAATGGTGACATATTAGGGAGAAGAAGTTATCTCTTTCTAGTTAATGGAAGATTTGCTTGTACAAGAAGACAAAATATGAGGCTTTTGACAAAAAGAGAGTTTACCCTAAAACATGTGTTTCACAAATTAACAACTCAACCTTTTAAAAATTTAACTAGATAGAAATGATTTTTTTAAAGATAACCTTCAAATGCAAAGACGAGTATTCATGGATTAGATTTCCAACAAAATACATTCTTCATCAGAGAACACCTTAAGGAACATTTTTTTATGACCAAAAGATGTTATCTTATAGTTTATCTCTAATACCATAGGCATGACCATTGTAGTCAACAAGCATTTATAGCTTCGTGACAGATACATTTTAACCTATTTATTTGTGTTTATCACATACACTAGTTAAATATGCAAAGGTTATAAAGCCTTTGTTAAAACTTTCTTTACTTTACTTTTTCTAAGGAATGAGTTGGAAGCCATTGTCATGACTTGGTAATTAGATACTGACAAATTTATTCACAAATATCTACAAAAATGAAAGGGTCAGTTTGTGATGAGACCTCCCTTCCCTCAATAGTGCAACCAAGAGCCATTACCCTAGATTAGTGACCAAATGATGATAATTTCATATTGTAAATACCCATGAGCATGATAGGTCGGCTCGCAATGAGACCTTATATCCTCCAACTAACCCCTTAAATGTCAGTTGTCATATGAAAAATGGTTTTATTATCATTAATGTTAATATCATTAGATATTACTTAATGGATGGGGAAGAAAGTTTTACTCACTAAGAGTGTGCTATGGCATCAAGAGGTTTGAGATAATAACAATACAAGTCTCACTTATTTGCTCCTAATGAGGGAACCAATTTAAAACACAATTGTGGAAATTATATAAATATAACATTTCCTACTAATTTTTAATAGTCAAAAGGAAAAAGTAATCAATCCATCTAGTTTTAATATGAAGTTAAAACTTGGAAAGTGTTCCACCATGGGAAGGGTTATTCTCTTCTTGAAAATCACCCTGTAAAGGATTTCTTCAAGCACAAAATTTCAGAATGATGAAGGCTCGGATGACTTAAACTAGAGTACCATCTATCTTGGGATTACCAACTTTTTATCCATTCATATTAAAATTTGATAGTCATAATGGAATCGTTGTTTCATATTTTAAACCCATTTCATCTTTTAAACCCTAAAGCAAATGATTGCCACACCATAAATCTTCAAAAATAAAAAGAATCTGAAATAGGCTATAAATCCAACTCTAATCAAACAAAATTGGAAACAAAATGAAAATAAAAGTATTTTAATCAAAATATGCCTTATCAATATGACTTACATCTTATGTGAAAATATATTTTGAAAATTTTGTCATAACATAAAATAGAAGGACTTTTTATTTTAAAGGGGGTAAGTATATCAATCAATAAAATACAAATTGATTGATTAAATTGACTAATTAAATTAATTGTAGAAAAACCCTTCAAATGTATTTATTTCCTTCAGATGAAGAATTAGTATCAATATTTTCATTTTCCACATAAAATGTTAAGCTAATAAGGCCTCCTTTATTAAATATTATGTACATGAAGAAAAACAAATAAACCATTAACTAGAGTGTGTAGTCACGATTCATCATTTTGAAAACAAGTCACTCATCAAAAGGAGATCAACTCTATCATCAAATTTTCAATTGTTCTATTGTTCATCTCCTTTACAAAATTTTGATTTTGAAAATGTAGTGAAATAACCATATACACATTGCATAGTTAAGTCACAATTATTGATAAATTATTTTAGGATACAACATTTTAAAGGTAATGTTAAATGGAATATATTCAAAAGTTGAGATCCTTTTCATTAGTTCACTTAGATTATCTTTGCTTAGTAGTTTTGAAAAATTAATCATATTAAAATGTTCCTCAATAAAACTAAACATTTAAAGATATGAATTAAAGGGAAATGTTTAAACATGATAAGCCAAGAAATAAGTAATGAAAAGAAAAGAAGAGAAGACTTCCCTGAATTATGATTTTCCTTTGTCATGAAAGAACCACCTTGCTACACTTATTCAGACATAAAGTATGACAATAACTATAATGAATTTTTTTTTAAATGATGAAGATGACATATGCAAGCATACCTTGAAGAGTTTGATTTAGATTTACCTCAGAGATATTTGTTATTCGACAAATGAAATAAAAAATACTTCTAGCACACCTACTCTAATATAATTTACTCTACTTTACTCTACTCTACTCTACTCTACTCTAACTAAGTGAAATTAAATTTCCAATGTAACCATTCCAATTGCTTAAGGCTTGAAAAAACATGTTCATCGGAAATTAGAAAAATAATCACTCACAATATCAAACAACATGAAAAACTAAATATATGTACATCTATATCAAGAATATACAAGAGAAGAAGACTCTTATTTACAATAAACTTCCTTCTAAAGGAATATTCTAACCATGACTCTATTCAGTCATGATATGGATCATAGATGAAATAATAAGAAAAGCATGGAAGAATGTAAATGAGTTTAGAGAATTTATCAAAATTATGGAGAACTGAAATAACCATTGACCGAAGTGCCCCATTCTCTTGATAAATCTCTACATGTTTATCAACTTATTTGAATGAAAGATATGGAAAACCATTAAAAAAAGGGAAAATAAGTATTCACAAAATAAAGAGTATTGTCAATAAAAGAAGAAGAAGGTTGCAAAAATATCTGGTCATAACAAGTATCCATGGTAATATTGAAATGGACATCGATGAATACTTGAAATGATTTCCTAGGAGAAATATAAACATCAGAAGAACATAAAGTTTAAATTTCAGACATCTGTTTAGGGAGTTCTATGTAAGGTGTCTCACTTTGCATATCATCAATATCAAAATAATCATCATAAAAATAATCATCATAAAGGACTTCCCTCTCTTGCAAATCATGAAAAATATAGAATTCTTTAACAACGACAAATGGATATGCAAGAGATTCATTAAGTAGACTATTTTCAACCTCAAAATTATGAATTGAGTTGAAGGAAACCTCAAGGAGATTATTTTGTTGATTTACACAAGTTTTTGTTTCAACGAAGTCATTAGTACTTGAAATGAGAGTTTGGGTAAAAGATTAATTGGATTATCATTGTATGCATAAACACTGGTAAACAAATCTGGATACATAAAATAATGATTTTCAGAGTATATATGATTTTTAGCATCATGAAATGAAACATCTTTTATGATATTATTGGATAATCTCTAATTAATGGGTGGATATTCTACTAAAATAGTAGGCACCAGTTGTAGATTATCTTTTGAAGAAGAATCATAGTTGATATGTCAACTAGTTAAATCCCTTGTTTCTATGAAGTTTATTTCTAATGAATTTTTCTCTTCGTAACCCACATCAAGAGGAGTTCCAAAATGATTTTCAGATTCACTATTAGGACTTAACGTGTGTGGTTGTGAAACACTTTCAAACTCACTGATTGGATCGAAGGAACTAAGAATAGAACAGGATTAACCATTGCATATATGTCTTGCACATCCTGAGAAATCTCTATATCATCATCTTTTGTTTTATTATATTTATTATCAGAATGAACAAGGGTAGAAAACCATTCAATTAGATATTCCTCAAAGGGTATATCTTCGGGATGAAATATACAACAAAGAAAAATAAATCTAGAGGAGAACTCGTGAATGGAATTATTTTCATGCATTGAAATATTATTCATTTCTAAGAACAATTTGTCATAATCATAATTATGATGAGAAATAAGAAATACTTCCATGAACTATTTCCATGATTGAGTAGTTTTTTTTTTTAATGCTTTGAACCACCTTTCAATTCTTCCCTGGAGAGTAAGAGTAAATAACCTACATAATTCATTGTCAGTAAATATTCCAAAAGATTTACATTTAAAAATAAACTGAAAAAGATGTCCAAAAGAAGAAATTGTACCCTCACCATCAAATATTATTTTTAACAAGGAGTTGATTGTATTTTTGGGAATTCTTCTAGTAGGATGACACAAAATAAAAGCATGCTCCAAAGAAAATTTTTGGAGAGGAGCCATGAGTAATTAAATACATTCAAAAATTAAAATTCCAATAGGCCAGCTTGTTTGTCACCCCTCCTTCTAGTGCCATTTGTTAACAAGAAAAAATCACCATTTGTCAATGTAATGGAAGAACCATGTCCAAGTTTATTTAAATATAAACCTAGTTGTTTGGTGTGGCTACATCCAATGGGTTTAAGGGCTCAGTTAGCCATGAAAATGTTTTTCTCCCAGAGAGGATACTTCGTTTAAGCTCTTATAAATTCCGAAAAAATGATTTAAACCTAAATATGAAGAATATATGAAACTAAAACTATCTTAAATATGATCCAGTAACTATAGACATACAACAACAAAATCACATGAAAAACAAATAAAAATGAAATCAAGTCCTGTAGGAGAAAAACAATCTAAAATTAATTCAATTTATGTGTGTGTATATAAATGATGTAAAATGTTGAACTCATTCTTCATTAAGACCACTTAATATGTTTCATCCAGACCAGATCAAAATCATGATAAATGAAAAATACTTTTAATAATGCATAACCTGAATCAATTTATAGTTAAATATATCAAATTAAATGATAATAGTAACCTTTAGAAAGTAATTTCAAAGGAAAATAATTGTAAAAGATTAAATGAAAGACTAAAAACAAAGTTAAGATTCCATTCAAACTTACATAAATAAATGATAAATAGAAATGCATATGGATTTTATTACTCTAATAAAGACATTGATATAGATATTTTAAGACCATTTCCAAACTTTACACATCACTGCTTTATGAAAATATTGATCTATCAACTATTGGTGGAGCCTTCATTCCTATTCCTTTAAAAAAATAAAGTATTGAAATGAAAAAGAATGCTAAAACACTACAATCATTTTCTCTTCTTAGGAGACTCTCCTTCCTCCTTTACATCTAAATCTTCCCATATATTTATAGAATGAAGCAACATTATGGGTGTCACCAGTCAATTTCTGCCACCAGAACTTTTCCTTCGAAATAACCCACGATATCTCTAAAATTGTGCATTTTCTTGGGGAAAATATCATGGGTGACCAAATTGGGCCCATAGTAGACAAAAACTGGGTTCTGGATTTGTGAAAATCATTTTAGTTTCACCAAGAACTGGATCCGAAGTTTGTTGGTCAGTTATGATTTCACCCAAATTTGTCCGATCTGTTGATAATGGTTTGGAGAATTCTCAAATGATCTGCATATATTTGGATGAGTGATTAATGTCGAAATCCATCTCCAAATCTAAAAAATCATCTCCTGAAACAAACAAATCACAATAGATCATTAATTAATATAATTTAGGGTTACGTAACTAAATATCTTAAAACAAATAAAATAAAATAAAATATATTTAAGTAAATATACTTACAAATATATATTCACACCAATAATATATATTAATGTACAAATACAAAACTTAGTTAATTGTTGTATATCATGATTTAAATCCCATAATGGTGGGATAATGATCATATCCATTCCTTAAACAATTTTCAATTTCATGTTTGTCTTTGTTCATTAAAAATTTAAAAAATTAAACATTTTCATGAATTATTTTAAAAAATGTAAAAATGATCATTTAACATATTAATGCATTAAAGAGAAACAAATCAAAAAATGATGAAAGTTCATAATAATCCCTATTTCAAGCAACTCAGGCTACATTATGAATTCGACAAAATTTATTTGAGTATGTGTGCCACATTGAATATCCAGAGAACCAAAAGATTCAAATGACACAAATAATCCAAAGAATTGATCAAAGCACACCACAAAAAATGTCACAAAAAGGAAATCAACAAGTCATCTTCTTCAAATCAAGCAACAAAAAATCAAAACACAATGAAAAAGATTGTTTTTCCGATATTTGAATGGGGACCCTGTTAGAATATAGAAGAATGTGTGCTCATTGACAATACCCTCATCACCCAACCATAGGCCGAAGCCACCCTCCGAGCACCTTAACCTTGATTGAGAATTACTCTGGAAGCAAACCCTAGGCTAGATAGCCAAACAAGGTGTAGCGCATATTCCTCCAAGGATAGTGCACCAACAATAGCTGATCAGATAGTCCAAACCCTAGCCAATAGATAGTCCAAGCCAATACTAAAAACTAGTTGTTGTTGGAGCTGCAGCTGCAACCCTCCTCCACATGTGTGCCCCAAACTGGGAACCGTAGTGTGCACCAGTTGCTCTCTGCAATTCTGAGATGTGTCAAATGAGAACTGGCGCCCTATATTTATAGTGGTTCTACAAGTTTTGTTGGGGCCGACTTCTCCTTCTGGATATGTGTCTGTTCAGTATATTATTATTATTTCTGGCCAACTTCTTCTCTTGGAGGCTAATAACCTAATATAAATTATCTTCTTGAACCGACAAGATTTCTAGGGTTATTAGCCAACTCATTAGGGTTTCTCTTGCTTCCCGAAGTCTTCTATTCTCGTCAGGTTCACACGTGGAGGTAAATACCTCCCACAACTACCATAATATTAACACTCCCTCCTAGCTAGTGAGGTATTACAAGTAATGGTCTTGAGCACAAAAACATACCATTTAGCCAGTAGCATCAATATAGTCATCTAGACTATCTCATGACTAGATCATGAGCATCACCATCACCATCAACTGCGTCATATCTCGAAACCATACTACATCTGATTAATTAGACATGATGTTGGATAAGTCACTCACACCATGGAGTGATACAAGAGCCACTCTTATAATCTAGAGGAGTAAATGCTCTAAACCAATTTCCGTCTGGAAAATCTCTGTTCATCATTCGTCTGGATGGTGATTATTTCCAATAAATTATTGATACTCTTCAAGGCAGTTAGAACAAAAATAGAACACAACTATGTCTATCCATAGTAGTACATAACTATAATCCAGTGGTTCACTACCACACCAAGTAACACACAAGTACTTGGTCAGCAACGTATAGTCATGAACAGTGGAAAATATCCACCACAATAGTCTATATCTATTATCTTCATAACAAAAATCTGATAGAAACCTGCACAGAAACAATGTTATGATATAAATTGAATTATCTGGGCCAATATTTCACTCACATCTATGAGCTCTAAAAGAATATCTGCCTCACGAACAACAGAACATATCCACCATAGTAGTCTATATCTATTGTCTTCATAACAAACATCTAATAGCAACCTGCACATAAACAATGTTATGATATAAATTGAATTATCTGGGACAATCTTTCACTCACATCTATGAAATATGAAAGAATATCTACCTCGGAGTAGAATAATGAGATATCTAGACTATTCTTCTCAAGCAAGGAAGAATAACTATCCTGTCTTCTAAACCTGGACCATTCCCCACCCTGGGCCATTCTTCCTACACTAATCAAAGTGCACCCTGGAGAGAATGTATAACCCTAAGGAATGTTGAGCCTAGACCATTCCCCACCCTGGGCCATTCCTCCTACACTAATCAAAGTGCACCC
>ML787405.1:206306-217736 GCA_009831015.1 Picea engelmannii | reverse complement strand
GACCATTCCCCACCCTGGGCCATTCCTCCTACACTAATCAAAGTGCACCCTAGAGAGAATGTATAAACCCTAAGGAATGTTTGTCCCTGATTGATGAGCCTGGACCATTCCCCACCCTGGGCCATTCATTCTACACTAATCAAAGTGCATCTTGGAGAGAATGTATAAACCATAAGGAATGACTATCTAGACCATTTTCTCTATTAACCACAAAAGGAAAAGACTATCCTGCATCAACCTCCAAAATGGACCATTCGTCATGTTAACCACAATGAGAAATCGTTGTCCAGCAAGGCGGGCCAGTCTTCTTGAGTAACCCTCAAGAAGAGAGACTTCCCTAGACTACTCCCCATGTTAACCATAATGGTAAGTCATTGTCTATGATACATTAGCAATCAAACTACTTCCCATGTTAACCATAATGGAAAGTGATTGTTCTTCAAAAGTCTCAATCCACATTCCAAATAGGAAAGCATCTGTCCAAGATGGACTATTTTTCAATTTTAAAGATGATTGTCTTCAATAATGTTTTCAGTGCTCCCTCCTAACTTGGAGAGTCATTTCTTCATTTTTCAATAAGAAGGAATTTGTTTTTATGAGCTCTAGCTTGAGTACACAAAATCTTTCATCTTGGATAGAAGTTTTACCAAAACATCTGATTATCTGCTCATCTGTGGAGATATGTATTGGAGAATCATTTTCTCCTTTTTAGACTTCATCATGGATAATGTAATGCTTGATTTCAAATGTAATTTAGTTTGGAACACTGTGAAGGATTCATGTAGATATGAACAATAGAGTATATCATAGTTGGAAAGCTAGAACATATCCATGTGGCACTTCTTTTGTCATCATGAGATCTGATCTACTGAGTAGTCATCTTGATGTTATAGGAAATATTCACCGTGCTTCTGATATGCACTAGAGGTTCTCCACCAAGTTATCTTCTTCTATCTGCATACAAGAGTCTCTTTCTGGTGTGCCTCAAAGTCTTTGAGATTTCTCTTCATACACTCTTTATTCAATTTCTCTGGAGAACATTCCTTGCATTCATTTGATGTAGAGTTCTGACTCATGGATGTTGTGGATGATAGAGTGACTCATGTAGTGATATGCCTGGTTTAATAGAACAAGTAATCATCATAGTATTC
This sequence comes from Picea engelmannii, assembly GCA_009831015.1. Classification (NCBI taxonomy): domain Eukaryota; kingdom Viridiplantae; phylum Streptophyta; class Pinopsida; order Pinales; family Pinaceae; genus Picea; species Picea engelmannii. The sequence continues at coordinate 216,585 of ML787405.1, read as the reverse complement.
TCCCTCCATATGGGAGAACCTCTAGTTCTAGGTCTCACAATGCTTTAGTTCATAAATCTTCCATACACTTGTTCTTTATCACGACTTTCAGTTCTTCTGTTTGATTTCTTTTAGTGAGTTCATATCATTCTGGTAATCTTTTGATTCTTAATATTATGACTAGTTGTTCTAGCTTTTCTTTCTTTCTTGGAATCTTCATGTTCTTCTTCATTTTTTTCCTTATATTTTGGGTACATGGAGTTTCTTATAGATTCCATGCTCTAGAGATTCCAATTCTTCCTTTCATCATAGGATCATGGATCTGGATGGACAACCAGGAATACTTTAGGGTTTCTCTTCGAAGAAGTCTTCTTCTGCAGTTGAACTGAACATGTACTTTCTTTCATGATTTCTACCATGGATATATATATTTCATCATCTTCAATGAATCATAGGACTAGCTCCCTCCTAATCCTTGCTTCATGTATACGTTCATGTAATCATCTCCCTCCATCTAACAGATTCCTTTGTTCCATTTGCATCCTTATTGTCTTCTGCAATGTATAATTGGATTTCTTGTCTAATAGAGTCCACGCTTCCATCTTGTTGTTTTATACAAAACATCATAATTCCTTTTCTGATTTCCTCTTGATTCCTAACTTCTTTCCATCTTTGCTTCTTCTAAGTCTCTTCATGATCGATTTGGCTTATCTTGCAATAGCTTCCACATGATTTGTATTTCATTCTTTCATGTGTATTATTGAATGATATCTCTTTTCATATTGTTTGTTCTTTCATAGGTATAGTTCTTCTTGGAACACATTATCTTCCAAGATATAGATATGCAAGATATGTATAGGGATGATGCAAACAAGAGATAAGAAGAGTGTTGTTACCTTTTTAGAAAAAGGAGTCTCTTCCATCTTACTTGGTCTTCTTTGTAGGTTCCTTTTATTCGGCAATCGATACTTCATGTTTCTCCTTCCTTTTCTTTAGCTCGGGACAGTGATTCTTCTAGTGACCATACTTTCGACGATTGAAACATTGCACTTCTAAAATGTCTTTCTCTTGATTTTGCTTCCTCCTTGAACCAAACTTCCTTTTGTTCTTGAAGTTCTTGAATCTTGCTATGAAATCTTGATCGACGTACATATTTTGGGGTTTCTCTTTTGTATTGATCCTTGATTCTTCTTGAGCACAATAAGTCCAAATTTTTTCAAATGCTGGATACTCCTTCCTTGTGTTCAGGCTTGCAGCAAATGCATCCCATGTCTTGGGAAGACCATTGAGTACTATGTTCACCAATTCCTTTTCTGAAGTAATCTCTTCAATAGATTGTATTTGATCTCTTAACTAGGAGATCCTTACAAAATATGATGTTATGTTGTCATCCTCATTCATCTTCATGTCATGGAGCTCATTCTTCAGAACCATAACTTGTCCAATGTTTCTGAATGAGAAGAGATTCGTTAGAGCATCGTACATCTTATTTAATGAGTCTAGATGGGAGATGTAGGGTATCAAGTGGTATTTTATAGAATACAGTATGATACTCATGGAGTTGATGTCAACATCTTTGAACTTCTCCATAGTTGCAACATTCTGCGGTTCCTTCTCTTTTCCTTCTTCAATCTCTGGCTTCACAATGTTTCCTTTCACGATATCCACCACTTTATTCTTGGCAAGGATGAGGTCAATCCTTGTCTTCCACGCTCTGAAGTTAGAGGCTCCATCTAACTTGTTCTCAGACTTCATAGAGTTAATCATGGCTGCTTGATTTGGTACACCCTAGATTTGACCAGAATTTCAAACTTCACATCTTTGCTTGCTGAGAGTATCAAGAGATGCGCTAGACTAGAGTGCACTGATCTATCTGGAGATTAGGTCAATCCATTTACTTAAGGTGCCTCAACAAGAGGTCTAAGGTTTTTTTCAACTGCTCCTGCTAGTAACCCTAGCATCAGTGTCTTGGAAGCTACTTCTGCTAGTAACCCTAGCGACAGTTCCTCCTCGAGCTCAATATCCTAGTGGCTATGTTTCCTTACAACGTTTAGACTAAATGAAGGAGGTGTGGGCCCATAACCTATTAGAATATAGAAGAATGTGTGCTCGTTTTACCAGTGACAATACCCTCGTCACCCAACCATAGGCTGAAGCCACCCTCCGAGCACCTTAACCTTGACTGAGAATTACTCCGGAGGAAAACCCTAGGCTAGATAGCCAAACAAGGTGTAGCGCATCTTCCTCCAAGGATAGCGCACCAACAATAGATGATCAGATAGTCCAAACCCTAGCCAAGATATAGTCCAAGCCAATAATGAAAACTAGTTGTTGTTGCAGCTACACCTACAACCCTCCTCCACATGTGCACACCAAACTAGGAACTGCAGTGCGCAGCAGTTGCTCTCTACAATTCTAAGATGTGTTAAATAAGAATTGGCGCCCTGTATTGATAGTGGTTCTTCCATTTTTGTTGGGGCCGACTTCTCCTTCTGGATATGTGTCTGTTCAGTATATTATTATTATTTATGGTTGAATTCTTCTCTTGGAGGCTAATAACCTAATATAAATTATCTTCTTGAGCCGACAAGACTTCTAGGGTTATTATCCAACTCATTAGGGTTTCTCTTGCTTCCTGGAGTCTTTTATTCTTGTCAGGTTCACACGTGGAGGTAAATACCTCCCGCAACTTCCATAATATTAATAGACCCCTAAATTTATGGGGAGTTGTTGGGAGCCGAACAGGTTTTTTTTCTCTAGGGAGTAAAATGGATTACACCCATAGAGAAGTAATAAACCCTAGCTCATATACCTGAGACTCCATTCACCCTATTAATAAAGAACTATTCTAAGTGCATTGGATATTGAATATTCATGCATTGGTATATGTTATATATTAAGATATTGCAATTGGTCAAGTTGGATTTAATTCTTCATGATTTAAGTACTTTGTTCCCTAAGGGTGTCTAATTTATCCAAGTGATCTCATTTATGTTATACATTTAATTCTACAACCAATAGGGATGTAGTAAAATCATCTTTATCTTAATCTTGTCTCTCTTTTCTACCACTAAAATTCACTTGCAAGTTTCCATAATCAATGTAATAGTTATTGGCTATCTTTTGGGTTATTTATGATGCAGACCCCCTACCTCGATAGGGTCCGCTGACCTCTGGGGCACTGGATATTCTCACCCTCGAGCTAGATTAGCTCTTTGATTCCGTGCTGAAATCCCACAAACAAATCCACAGGTCCTTGTAAAACTTGGCTTGCGAGAACAAGCATCAGGCGTGAGCTTCTCCTCCACATGACCACCGGATGCGACCACATGCATAATTCAAATGGAAATTCACAACTCATGACTTCAAGGATTCTATTATGGGCCAACCTTGGTTCTTCTCACTCCCGAGTTCTGATTCCCCAAACTCCACTTTAAGGCCCTAGCCAACACTAGCTCCTCTCTTAGCCTTTGTCCATGTGCCCCTTTCCTATGACTTCGAGCCAAGCTTCCAAGCCCTTCGTGACTTCATGCTTCATGAGTTTAGAGACTAGTCCAACACCTATCCTCTGAAACCTGAACTAGTGACTTTCTTTGTCATATCAATGGTCCACAATCCTGCGATCAAATGGTACAGGATGAATTCTCGGCTTCGCCTTTTAGGAAGTTGGATTCCTCTTCCTCATGATCCTTTTAATGTTTGATTCTTCGAAAATCCTGTGATCTTCTACAACATATCCTCCGATGATGGATGGTTCTGATTGATTTCTAGATTTCAGACTTCACAGAGTCCACCCTCCTATGCACTAACGAAGGTTTTACCTTGCTTAAACCTTCCTCTGGATCCAATGGTTGTTGGTCCATGTGATGAGATCCTATGGTCTATATCTAATCTTCTCCTACAATTCGACGGTCCAGATCACTCCTGCTCCTGAGCATTTTCTTCAGCTTCAACCCTCAACTTATTTCCTCCAAGCCCTGTAAACTTTGGGTCTCTAATTCTTCTTTCCCTCCTAAGATTTGTCAATGAAACTCAACCTCAAACTTGTGCACACTTGTGAACACTTGAAACTCAACCTCAGCCTTGTGCACTACTCCTCCTAATCTTTCCTCACTCTGAAACCTCGAAGGGGTTTCTCAACCTCTAAAACTCCTTGCAAGATATCTGCATGTTGTTGTGCTATCCTTCCTAAGTTTTTGAGTTGACTCATATCTCCAAAGGGGCTCAACCCTTCCTCTTTTTTAGAATATTTCTGGTTCTCCTCTTGGCACATGTTTTTGCTAGACCTCCTAAGATTTTGAGCTTGAAATAGTTTGCTTCTCTGCACACTCCTTGTGCTCTATTGACCTTCAACTGGTTGTTTTCAACACTTCGTCTGAGTGTTTCCCTACTGCACTCCTTTATTAAGTATTCCTCCAGAGTGTTCAACAACTCTACTTTCCTCCTTGAGCTTCAACTTCTTGGACCTCAAAGGTCTTTGTCCCTTTTTCTCCTCGAAGGGATATAAGTGCATTCATGGAAACTTCTTCTCAAGTAGACCTTGTTAAGCCTACAAATTGTTCAACAACTCTTTGAGTGTCTTCTCTTGGACACTTTTCTTCTCACAGAACATGAAACAGAGTTCCTTCATGCACTCCTTACACATGCTCAATGCCCACCTATCAAAGCTTCAGAAAATCCTCAAAAATTTTCTCTTCTCTCTATGCCCTCCTCTGCACAGTCTTTCCTCGAAGGTGTTCAGTAACCTTGAGGTTCTCCTTTGAGTTTATGATTCCTCTGGTGTGCTCTCTTGGTACGCCTTTTCCTAAATTCAACATAGAACTCAGATGTGCACACTTTCACTGGCTCACAGAGTCCTCACCACTCTGTCATGAAACCCCTTGCATTAAGCCACAAAAGAACCCAGAATGAAATCAACAAACCTCACAGAAAACAAATTTTGTCTATACCATGCAGAAGAAATATAACATACATGTAGAGAATAAAATAACACAGAAATGACATTCATCAAATACACATAAAACACATAGAATCATATGCAGGACAAGCTGCTCTTTATATTAATCTGAATGCTTGTTACAATGTTTACAAAATCTTGGACTACAACATAGTCTCGACTCTCTCCTTTTGTTCCTAACCTCATCTACCTAATTAATCTAGATACAAAGATATTGTTACAAAAGGGGATCCTCGAGCTATTCCCTCCAAGATACATACTCTCATTAATTTACATTTACATCTTCATATATGAGGCCCTGCTCAAGATTTGTTCCAGCTCACCTAATAAAGGCGACTTCAACGAATGCTTGTTCAAAGGCATCGATTTTTCTCTTCCATCCTTACAAACATTTAATTGCATTTAATTACAATTTCAAATTTTAAAATGAGAGGGATGGAGCCTCTATCCTCCATTGAATGCACGTTGAATGTGTTGTCTAGCTGGTGTGTTTCTTAGGTGGAGTGATGCTCCTTCATCATGCTTCACTGCTGGGAGAATCATGAGCTCCTCCACTCTTCTGTTAAAATCCACCTAGATCCAAAACTATCCTTTTGAGTTGTCCATCTGCTCCACTTCTTTTTTGTTGTTGTTGTTGCTTCCCTACTTCTCTTGAAGGCTTCCTTCTTCTTAGATTCCCTTTGCTAATTTCTTCTTGTGCTGACCTCAACATCAAACTCCTTATTTTTTCAGTCACCTCTTCCATATGCTCCAATGGATGGATCTCTGGAAGTCTTTTCTGCTACACTTCCTCCCTGAAAATGGGTAGATCAACTCGATCCCTCCTACTATATTCATCTTTTGTGGCACTAATTGGCCACCCTGTTGCAAACTCCTCTTCTACAGTCTCGTCACTGAGTTACTACTTAGCTTCACCTTCTGACATATTTTTTTCTGCTAGTTCTCTTTCTCACATGTTTCCATCTTCCTGCAGCTGCTCCCCAGACTAGAATCCTGATTCATATTCTATTGCAGGCCTCAGCACTGCAGTCATCATCTGTTCAACTTCCTGGCCCAAATTTTGAGCAATTCGGTCGAATTCCCTTCTCCTAAAATTTAGATGACTGTCTGCTCATGGAAGTCATCTACTAGTTCTGGAATTTTCAACCAATCCTCCAACATCTCTAAATCCTTCTCCCATGGAGTGAGCACCTTATCTGCATGCTCTTGTTCTATTGGGGAAATCTATGATGTTTGCTCCATTTCTTCTTCCTCTATGGCAATCACTGTCGGATTTCCTTCTTTTGTTGTTGCATCTGCAACACATTCTCTGGCCTCAACTGGGATTTTTGGTAGGAATATCTGAATTCCCCGAATGATTAGAATAGACCTTTGATCTTCCTCCATCATCTCTCCTTTCTGATATGAACTCTCAGCTGAGCTCATCTTCTATCCCTTTCCCACCTGGAAAATTAGGATTTCTTCTCTGCCCTCCTGACAGTCTATGAGCTTCATTTATCTCTATCCATTTCCCACCTGGCAACCTGAACTTTATTCACTGCTCACCTAGTAGTTTATGAGACCTCTACTTGATCTCTTCTCCTCATCATCACTAAGAATCTTCCCAGATTCTGGCTCATAGATATGAACCATCTCCTCTTCACCTTTGAGACTTTCAACATACCTCAACCACACTCTCAACAGCCTAGGCTATCCTCTGGCTAACAACTCCTCGATTGGCCACTTCACCTTCTTCTTCATGGGCCACACATACACCCAATGCACTTTAGCATCCTTCTACATTTTGAATGCAAGCTTCTCCATTCATGCTCTTATCTCACTAATCTCTTGGTCCATCTCAAAATTTATTTTCTTTTGGTGGTCTTTTCCTTGACCACTCCTTTGGCCTTCAATATCCATCCTTCTCTTTCTCCGCTTGCCCTCCTGGCAAGTTTGTTGTTTACTCTGCAACGACAAGCATCTCGAGATTTTCCTACAACTCACCTAGTTGTATATTGACTATTGCACACCTGAAAACAATCATCATAGAGAATCAACACTTTGTCTTCTTATTCTCTTCCACCTGAAATATATAGACAAAAAATATTTCTCTGATACCACATGATGGTATCAGACTATCTCTTTTATCTATTTTCCTCTTTTTCTTGATGTCTACAAGCAAAAAAAAATCAAATCTGATACCACCTGATGGTATCAGACTATCTCCTTTATATCTTTTCCTCTTTTGCCTGTTGTCTAAAAGAAAAAAAAATAGCTCTGATACCACCTGATGGTATTAGACTATCTCCTTTATCTCTTTTTCTCTTTTTTGTGTTGTCTACAAGAAAAAAAAATCATCTCTGATACCACCTGATGGTATCAAACTATCTCTTTTATCTCTTTTCCTCTTTTTTGTGTTGTCTACAAGAAAAAACAAATCATCTTTGATACCATCGGATGGTATCAAACTATCTCCTTTATCTCTTTTTCTCCTTTTCCTACAATCTACAAGAAACAAAAATTACCTCTAATACCACATGATGCAGACACCCTACCTCGGTAGGGTCCGCTGACCTCCCAATCACTAGATCTTCTCACTCTTGAAATGGATTATCTCTTTTATTCCCTACTTGAATCCCACGAACAAATCCATGGGTCCATATGAAACTAGGCTTGTGCGAACAAGCATCTGGTGCAATATTCTCCTCCACGTGGCTACGAGCATAACTCAAATGACACTTCGCAACTCGCAACTTTGAGGATTCTAATATGGGCCAACCTTGGATCTCTGCACTCCAAAGTTCTGATTCCCCAAACTTTGCTTTAAGGCCCTATCCAATGCTATATCCTCCCCTAGAATTTGTCCATGTGCCCCTTTCCTATGACCTAGGGCCAAGATTCCAAGCCCTTCGTGACTTCGCATTTCGTGAGGTTGGAGACTAGTCCAACCCCTATCATCCAAAACCCAAGCTAGCAAGTTCTGTTGTCAAATCAATGATCCAAAATCCCACGATCCAACGGTCTAGGATGACTTCTCGAATTCGCCTTTTGGGAAGTTGGATTCCTCTTCCTCACGATCCTTTCGATGTTTGATTCTCTGAACAACCCGTGATATACTGCCACCTACCCTCCAAGGATGGATGGTTCCGATTGATTTTTGGATTTCATAATTCACAGAGTCCACCCTCCTGTGCACTAATGAAGGTTTTAACCCTCGTGCACCTTTGTCCAGATCCAACAGTTGTGGTTCCATGCGCTCAAATCCTATGGTCCACATCTGATCTTCTCCTATGCTCATCCTTCCTGTCCTGACATGAATTCAACAATCCAGATCGCTCCTCCTACTGATCTTTTGCTTCATCTTTGGCCTTCAACCTATTTTCTACGAGCCGTATAAACTTTGGGTCTCGACTTCGGATTTCCATCCTAAGATTTGTCAGTGAAACTCAACCTCATCCATGTGCACACTTACACTCTATGTGCAGCTTCACACTCCTCCTCCTGGGCTTTCCTCACTCTAAAACCTCGAAGGGGTTTCTTGACCTTTGCAACTCCTTGCAGGATCCCTTCACATTGTTGTGATATCCTTCCTGATCTTTCAAAATAACTCGGATCTCCAAAGGGGCTTGGCCCTTCCTCTTATTTAGAATATTTCTAGTGCTCCTCTTGGCACACGTTTGTGCTCGATATCCTAAGCTTTTCAACTTGACACAGTTCACTTCTATGCACACTCCTTGTGCTCGGCTGACCTTCAACTGGTTTTCTTCAACACTTTGTCTGAGTGTTGGCCTGGTGCACTCATTGCATAGGTCTTCCTCCAGAGTGTTCCACAACTCTTCTTTGCTTCTTGAGATTCAACTACTCGTACCTCAAAGGTATTTGTCGCTTTTTCTCCTCGAAGGGATATAAGTGCCCTCCTAGCAACTTCTGCTCAAGAACACCTTGTTGAGCATATAGAGTTTTCAACAACTCTCTAAGTTCCTTCTCCTAGAAACTTATCTTCTCACAAAACTCGAAAAAACATTTCTTCATTCACTCCTTGCACATGTTCAATGCCCACCTAGAAGAGCTTCAAAGAAACCTCAACAATTCTGTTTTATTTTTGTTCCCTCCTCTACACAGTCTTTCCTCCAAGGTGTTCAGTAACCTTGAGGTTCTCCTTTGATTTTATGATTCCCCTGGTGTGCCCTCCTAGCACGTCTCTACCTAAATTCAACACAAAACTCAGATGTGCACACTTGCATTGGCTCACACAGTCCTCACCACTATGTCATGCAACCCCTTGCATTAGGCCATAAAAGAACCCAGACTGAAATGAACAAACCTCACAGACAACAAATTTTTTCTATCCCCTGTAGATGGAGTCTAACATACATCTACAACATAAATGAACACACAAATGACATTCATCAAATACACATAAAACACATAGAATCATGTGCAGGAAAAAATGCTCTTTATATTAATCTGAATGTTTGTTACAATTTTTACAAAATCTTGAACTACAACAGAGTCTCATCTCTCTCCTTTTGTTCCTAACCTAATCTTCCTAATGAATCTAGAAACAAAGATATTTTTACAAAATGGGCTCCTCGAGCTCTTCCCTCAAAGTTACCTACTCTCATTAATTTACATTTACATCTTTAGATCCGAGGCCCCACTCAAGATCTATTCCATTTCACCTAATAAAGGTGACTTCAATGACTTCCTGTTCAAAGGCATTGATTTGGCTCTTCGAGCCTTACAAACATTTAATTTCATTTAATTACAATTTCAAATTTTAAAATTAGAGGGTTGGAGCCTCTCTCCTCCATTGAATGCACGTTGAATGTGTTGTCTAGCTAGCGCGTTGCTTAGGTGGAGCGATGCTCTTTCATCAGTGTACTTATTGATTCTAGTGGCTAGAATTTTGTTTTGTAGAAATTATTTGATACAACCATAAGGATGTTACAAATCTTGCTGATAACACTAACTAACAACCCTCTAATTGTTATCAAAGTCTTATTTCTTTTCTGTTTGTTAATTTGTACGGGACCTGTTGGTTATGCGATTAACCTGTGGCTTGAGATACCGCGACTCAGGGGCATCTAAGCTGTCAAAATCACCTGGGGATCGCACCCGGCCTGAGCCACACCAACCCTTAACATGGTTGGATTTTTTGTCCCCGTGGGTTTCGAGTCGGTGAATTTAACAACACAGAGTGGCTTAGCAACACACTATGTCACTTATTGTCCTACACCTCGGGGACCTTATCAAAGTCTTATTTTAATCATTGGAAATTTAACTATTCATTTTTAACTTTGTTTCCAATATCTTGCACTTGATTTTGATGGTATGATTTGCATCTCTTAATATATATATATA
>ML787405.1:186685-197377 GCA_009831015.1 Picea engelmannii | reverse complement strand
TATATTCAACTCGGATTCCAAATACTCCTTGGGAAGGGCTTGTGTAATCATTTATAGGTGTTTCTCATAGTGTTTGAGCTTGATAAGGATCAATTTTGGACTAAGGCTCTTGTTTCACCCTTTGACCATGTTTATTCCTTAAAACCCATTTCAAGTGCACAAAACCTAATCGTAGCACATGTATCCCACTCACAACCCTACAAAGAACCCCTACAAAGGAATTATGTGTTGGTTCAAGTAATTGTTCATGGTTTTTAAGATTATTCAGATTCAAGATTATCTTAAGGAACTTTTTTTCCTTCCTTGACTATGATCAAAGAGTCATGACCCATATTCACTACATAAAACCCCCTAACAATATCCATATCGAAATACGATGCCAAAGACCCCCTAGAGATTGTATATGTTAGGGTTTCTTATGTGTTTCTCATGCTAGTCGAGCATGAGAAGATATGCTTAGGGCCTAAGGCCTAGATGTTCTCCTCCCCTAACCACGATTCTTGAACTCAAGAATTTTCAATTATAATTTAAGACCATTTTTTTCTCCTCAACCATGTTTAAAATTCAAGATGCATTTCAACTATACAAAACCTACTCATGGCATACATATTTCACTCAAATAATAATGAACCTTAACCATGGAATTAATGACCATGCTTAGTGTGAGCCTAAGAAACATTCATATTGAGGGTTTTTTTTATGGTTTAATAATGGCACCCATATCCCTTTAATAAGATAGAGATACCCTATAGTGGTCCTATCGGGTGGTTTTAGGATACATTCATGATGTTATACAATATGACACTTCATGGGTTGTATAAGTAGTTCATGGTGCTTGAGCCCAAAAAGATTCATTTAGGCCACAAGGCTCTTGTTTTACTCCCATGATATTGGGTATTCCTTGAGACATATTCTTGGTTCACAAATAACCTCATCATGGTGTTTATATTCCACATGAAGGTGAATGATACCTTACATAGTGTTGGGTATGTGTTATATTCTTTGCATGTGTGTGTGTGGGCATGTCATATTCGACAACTACGTCTGATGATTTCTCCCTATTAGAGCTCTCTGTGTTGTGTGCATCATGCACTTCCTAGGGGTTCCCCAGGGGCAGGGGGTAGGTATGGCCCCCCTGGTTACGCATAGCATTCGGCTCCAGGGCAGTTCCCCCAAAAAAAAAATTGTGCGTTTTTTCTATTATAGCCGATTTTTATTTTTTTAGAGGTTTTTTAAATTAATCTTGGATTAAGGAATTAGGGTTTTGGTATCTACAAAATACCTAAAAACATTTTATATATATTGTATGGTGAATGGTGAAATTAATACAATGAAGTGTTGAATAGTTTTCTCCCAATTAAGGGTTTCCGATGTAAATATTTGTGTACTATGTGTATGAGCCATTGATTAATTTATGTTTTTCTTAATATTCTATATGCATAGCTTTACTTCACAGGTTTAAAACTTACATTTGGTATCATAGCTCATTTTTGGCTTCAGAGGGATGCCTTTGTTGCCAAGGGTTTGGCTCGGTCTTGATATATCAAGTTTATCTTGGGTCAATGATAAACCTGGGTTTAGTGGGAGATTTTGCAGTGGAGATTCAACTGTAGAAAGAGGAATGACAAGATCTTCTAGAATCGAGATAGAGAAGTTAAATGGTAAAAACTTTGAGCTATGGAAGCTCAAGATGGAGGACCTTCTTGTAGACAAAGAACAATGGATTATTGTGGATCCTGGTACACAACCTACTAGTATGCAACCTACTCGCACACAGTCGACTGATACAAAACTACTAGTACACAAACTACTAGTAAACCACTTACTAGTATATCGAAGGAATATTGGGAGAAGTTGGACACAAGAGCAAGGAGTTCTATTCAACCCTTCCTGGAAGATTTGGTGTTGTTGAATATCTCAGGAGAATATACAACCAAGGAACTATGGGATATGTTAGGGAATTTGTTTCAATCAAAGTCTCTAGTAAACAAGTTGTTTCTTCGAAATAAGATGTATCATCTTAGGATGGAATATGGAGATTCTGTAACAGAACATCTAAATTCATTTAATACTCTGGTAAGTCAAATTGTCTCTGTTAATATTACGGTTGCAAAAGAAGATAAGTGCATTACTTTGTTTTGTTATTTTCTAGACTCTTGGGATAATCTAGTTGTATAAATTGTTAGTACCACTCAATCTACATTGAAGTATGAGGATGTAGTTGCATCCTTGTTATATGAAGAGATGAGGGGGAAAAGAATGATTGGTCATAGCATAGATGATTTATTTGTAAGAGGGCCTACCCAAGAAAGGAATCCTGGTAAGTCTTCGGGGGGGGGGAGATCTAAATCTACTGGTAGATCTCAATATCTAGGAAAATCTTCGAGGAATTGCAGGAATTGTGGTAAAACATGGAATTATAATAAATATTGCAAGTCTAAGAAGGTTGATAAACCAAAGAGATATGATAGTACCTCTTGCATAGAGGTGAAAACCTCCACTGAAGAAGGAGGTGATGTTTACCTTACATCTATAGGTACACATGCATACCATGATGTATGGTTTATCAACTCAGGTACATCATACCATATGACTCCTCACATGGAGTGGCTCTCTGAATATGAGAAATACGATGGTGGTCATGTATTCCTAAGAGATGACTCGACAACCAAAATCATGGGACATGGAAGGGTAAAGTTGCATCTAAAATATGGAAGGATTGAAACTCTCCCTAGGGTTCTCCACATTCCAAAACTAGTTAGGAGCCTAATATATGTAAGTAAGTTGGATGGTGCGGGAGTGGATACTGTATTTGGAAAGAGAAATTGCAAGATCGTACGAGGAGCAATGGTGTTAATGAGGGGATTTCGATGTGGAACTCTATACAAGTTGTTGGGAATCATTTATACTAATGGGTGTAATAGTTATGTTGTCTCTGAGTAGACAAATAAAAAATACAATACCAATATTGAACCTGGAAAGAAGACCATGATGTGGCCTCAAAGATTGGGGCATATTGGAGAAAAGGACCTTCAAACACTACACGGTAAAGGTGTGGTTGAAGGTAAGTCTAATTGCACTCTGTATTTTTATTTTTGTGAACATTGCATATATGGAAAATAGAATCGAGTAAGATTTCCATCTAGTGATACAAGAGCAAAGGGGATCCTAGAGTTGATACACAGTGATGTGTTTAGACTTATGCCTATTCCATCACTAGGTAAATATGTGTATTTTGTTTCATTCATAGATGATTTCTCAAGGAACACATGGATTTATTTTCTTAGAAAGAAATATGAGGTATTTGACAAATTTAAAGAGTTTAAGGCTCTGGTAGAAAATCAGATAGAGAACAAAATAAAGGTATTGAGGAAAAATAATGGTGGATAATTCTGCGGAAATGAATTCGAAGAATTCTGTAAGAAGTGTGGTATAGCAAGAAAGAAGGCTACTCCATACACACCTCAACGTAATGGAGTTGCAAAGAAGATGAAAAGGAAAATGATGGAAAAAATTAGTATGCTCAGTGGTTTCGAGTTAGGATAGGAATTTTGGGTAGAGGCAGTGGGTATAGCATGTTACCAGGTGAATTGATCACCTTCATCAGCGTTGGATGATAAAACTCCACACAAGGTATGGACTGGAAATAAACCCTATCTTCAACGTATTAGAGTGTTTGCTTGTGATGCTTATGTACATGTTCCAAAGGAAAATAAGAGTAAGATGGATAAAAAGGATGAAAAGTCTATCTTTATTGGTTATAAAGATGGTGTGAAAGGTTATAAGATTTGGAACCCAGAAACAAAGAAGATTGTTTAAATTTGAGATGTTGTTTTCAAAGAGTTCAAAGATGTTTGCAAACAAGAATTCCTACCAAGGCTAAAAGAACTTGAGAAAATAGAGTTGGAGTTGGATGATGAAATTTTTTAATTATATGAAGAAAATGAAGTAGAAGAAGAAGAAACTTATACCCTAGTATTTAAGAGATCGGTGAGGGAAAGAAGGAGGACCTATGGTAAAAAGTTTGAGCTATGGAAGCTCAAGATGGAGGACCTTCTTATAGATAAAGAACAATGGATCCTTGTGGATCCTGGTACACAGCCTACTGGTACGCAATCTACTCACACATAGTCGACTGGTACATAACCTACTACTACACAAACTACTAGTACACCACCTACTACTATCTCGAAGGAAGATTTGGAGACGTTGGACGGAAGAGTAAGGAATACTATTTGACTCTGCCTGGCAGATTCAGTGTTGTTGAATGTCTCGGGGGAATCTAAAACCAAGGAACTATGGAAATTTGTATTAATCAAAGTCTCTGGTAAACAAGTTGTTTATTTGAAAGAAGATGTATCATCTTAGGATGGAAGATGGAGATTATGTGACATAACATCTAAATTCATTTAATACTCTGGTAAGTCAACTTGTCTCTATTAATATTACGATTGCAGAAGAAGATAAGTGTATTACTTTGTTATGTCCTTTTCTAAACTCTTGGGACAATTTGGTTCTATCAATTGGTAGTACCACTCAATCTACATTGAAGTATGAGGATGTAGTTGCATCCTTGTTATCTGAAGAGATGAGCCGGAAAAGCATGATTGGGATTTGTGAGAAGCAAGGCAGATCACTGTGTATATTTCAAGAAGGTTGGTAAACACTTCATTTATATAGTATTGTATGTTGATGACATGTTGTTGGTAGGAAATGACATGGATGTTATCAAGGAGGTGAATTTGTAGCTATCCTCCAAATTTGACATGAAGGATCTCGGTGCTGCTAACTTCATTCTAGGAATGGAGATTAAACTCTGGCTGAATCATAGAAAATATGTTGAGAGGATATTGTAGAGGTTTAGTATGCATGGAAGTAAACCAGACAAGGTTCCTATTCCTATAGGTGTAAAGTTAACTGCAGATCAGTGTCCCAAGACATAGGAAGAAGAAGAGGACATGTCACATGTTCCATATGCCAGTGAAGTTGGCAGCTTGATGTATGCAATGGTTTGTACTACACCGGACATTTCACATGTAGTTGGAGTTTTGAGAAAGTATATGTCAAAACCAGGGAAGGATCATTGGAAAACAATAAAGAGGGTCTTCTGGTATTTGCGTGGCACTACCAATTATGGATTTTGCTACCAAGGAAGACAAGGATTGGACAAAGTGGCGGATATACATGGCTTTGTTGATGAAGACTGGGATGAAGATATACATCGCAGAAGATCTACGAGTGGGTATATGTTTAACCTATTTGGAGAACCAATCAGTTGGATGAGAAAAAGACAAGTTGTAGTGGAACTCTCAACTACAAAAGTTGAATACATGGTAGCCACTCATGCAAGCAAGGAATAAGTATGGTTACAGAGATTGTGTTCAGGTATTGTGTTGGTACAACAAGCAATGATATTGTATTGGGACAATCAGAGTGCAATCTTCGTGGAAAATAACCCAACTTATCATTCAAAGACAATTCATATTGATGTTCTATATCACTTTGTGAGTGACATGGTTGAAGAAAAGAAGGTGTTGCTGGAAAAGGTTGACACTTTGAAGAATGTTGCATATTCATTGACAAAGTCTATGAGCATAGAAAATTTCTCCTGGTGTAGAGTAACAATGGGAATTGTTTCCCTGGATTGTTGACTATATAATCCTATGGACCCTTGGATGCAAAGAAAACAACAAGTGGGAGAATGTTGGGTATGTGTTATATTATTTGCATGTGTGTGTGTGGGAATGTTAGATTTGACAACTACGTATGATGATCCCTCCCTAGTAGTTCTCTATTTGTCATGTGCATCAAGTGCTTCCTAGGGGGGTCCCTGGGGGGCCTAGGTATGCCCCCCCTTGGTAGTCGAGCATGAGAAGATATGTTTAGGGCCCAAGGCCTAGATGTTTTCCTCCCCTAACCATGATTCTTGAACTCAATAAGTTTCAAATAGAATGTAAGACCCTTGTTTTCACCTGAACCATCTTTAAACTTCAAGATGCATTTCAAATATACCAAGCCTACTCCCAGGATTCATATTTCACTCAAATGTTAATGAAATTTAACCATGGAATTAATGACCATGCTTAGTGTGAGCCTAAGAAACATTCATATTGAAATTTGAGGGTTTTTGTTATTGTTTAATAATGGCACCCACATCCCTTTAATGAGATAGAGATACCCTATAGTGGTCCTATGTGGTGGTTTTAGGATACATTCATGATTACTCCCATGATATTGGGTATTCCTTGAGACTTATTCTTGGTTCACAAATAACCTAATCATGGTGTTCAGATCCCACTTGAAGGTGAATGATACCTTACATAGTGTTGGGTATGTGTTATATTCTTTGCATGTGTGTGTGTGGGCACATCAAATTCGACAACTGCTTCTCACGATCCCTCCCTAGTAGCTCTCTTTGTGTTGTGTGTGTCAAGAACTTCCTAGGGGGGTCCCAGGGGGACTAGGTATGGACCCCCTGGTTATGCGCAGCATTCATCTCTGGGGCAACGCCCCAAATTTGTTTTTTGGGTGTTTTTTTCTATTTTAGCAGATTTTTCTATTTTTAGCGGTTTTCTAAATTAATCGTGGATTAAGGGATTAGGTTTTTGGTATCTAAAGAATACCTAAAAACATTGTATATATATTGTATGGTGAATGGTAAGATTAATACAATGAAGCGTTGAATGGTTTTCCCCCATTTAAGGGTTTCTGGTGTAAATCTTTCTGTACTATGTGTATGAGCAATTGACTAATTTATGTTTTTCTTAACAATATCTATGCATTGCTTGACTTCACAGGTTTAAAACTTACATGTGGTATCAGATCTCATTTTTGGCTTCAGAGTCACGCCTTTGTTGCTGAGGGTTTTGGTCGGTCTTGATACATCAAGTTTATCTTGGGTCTATGATAAACCTAGGTTTAGTGGGAGATTTTGTAGTGGAGATTCGAGTGTAGAAAGAGGAATGACGAGCTCTTCTAAACTCGAGATAGATAAGTTCAATGGTAAAGACTTTGGGCTATGGAAGCTCAAGATGGAGGACCTTCTTGTAAACAAAGAACAATGGATCATTGTGGATCCTGGTAGACAGCCTACTGGTACGCAACCTACTCACACACAACGACTGGTACACAACCTACTAGTAAACAAACTACTAGTACACCACCTACTGCTATCTCGCAGGAAGATTTGGAGACGTTGGACAAAAGAGTAAGGAGTACTATTCGACTCTGCCTGGAATATTTGGTGTTGTTGAATGTCTCGGGAGAATCTACAACCAAGGAACTATGGGATAAGTTAGGGAATTTGTATCAATCAAAGTCTTTGGTAAACAAGTTGTTTCTTTGAAAGAATATGTATCATCTTATGATGGAAGATGGAAATTTTGTGACAGAACATCTAACTTCATTTAATACTCTAGTAAGCCAACTTGTCTCTATTAATATTACGATTACAGAAGAGGATAAGTGCATTACTTTGTTATGTTATTTTCTAGACCCTTGGGATAATTTCATTGTATGAATTGGTAGCACCACTCAATCTACATTAAAGTATGAGGATGTAGTTGCATCCTTGTTATCTGAAGAGAAGAGCCGGAAAAGCATGATTGGGATTTGTGAGAAGCAGGGAAGATCACTGTGTATATTCAAAGAATGTTGGTAAACACTTCATTTATATAGTGTTGTATGTTGATGACATGTTGTTGGTAGGAAATAACATGGATGTTATCAAGGAGATGAAATTGTAGCTATCCTCCAAATTTGACATGAAGGATCTTAGTGCTGCTAACTTCATTCTAGGAATGGAGATTAAAAGAGATCATGCAAATATTAAACTCTGGTTGAATCATAGAAAATATGTTGAGATGATATTGTAGAGGTTTAGTATGCATGGAAGAAACCAGTCAAGGTTCCTATTCCTATAGGTGTAAATTTATCTGTAGATCAGTGTCCCAAGACACAGGAAGAAGAAGAGGACATGTCACATGTTCCGTATGCCAGTGAAGTTGGCAGCTTGATGTATGCAATGGTTTGTACTAGACCGGACATTTCACATGTAGTTGGAGTTTTGAGAGGGTATATGTCAAAACCAGGGAAGGATCATTCGAAAACAATAAAGAGGGTCTTCAGGTATTTGCGTGGCACTACCAATTATGGATTGTGCTACCAAGGGAGACAAGGATTGGACAAAGTGGTGGATATACATGGATTTTTCAATGAAGACTGGGATGTAGATATACATCGCAGAAGATCTACAAGTGGGTATATGTTTAACCCATTTGGAGAAGAAATCAGTGGGATGAGAAAAAGACAGGTTGTAGTGGAACTATCTACTATAGAAGTTGAATACATGGTAGCTACTCATGCAAGAAAGAAAGAAGTGTGGTTACAGAGATTGTGTTCAGGTATTGTGTTGGTACAACAAGCAGTGATATTATATTGTGACAGTCAGAGTGAAATCTTCCTGGAAAAGAACCCAACTTATCATTCAATGACAATTCATATTGATGTTCAATATCACTTTGTGAGTGACATGGTTGAAGAAAATAAGGTGTTGCTTGAAAAGGTTGACACTTTGAAGAATGTTGCATATTCATTGACAAAGTCTGTGAGCATAGAAAATTTCTCCTGGTGTTGAGTAACAATAGGAATTGCTTCCTTATATTGTTGACTATATGATCCCATGGACTCTTGGATGCAAATAAAGAAACAAGTGGGAGAATTTTGGGTATGTGTTATATGATTTGCATGTGTGTGTGTGGTAATGTCAGATTTGACAACTGCATCTGATGATCCCTCCCTAGTAGGTCTCTCTGTGTCGTGTGTGTCAGGTGCTTCCTACGGGGGTCCCAGGGGGGCCCATGTATGGCCCCCCTTGGTAGTCGAGCATGAGAAGATATGTTTAGGGCCTAAGGCCTAGATGTTTTCCTCCCCTAACCATGATTCTTGAACTTAATAAGTTTCAATTAGAATATAAGACCCTTGGTTTTGCCTAAAACATGTTTAAACTTCTAGATGCATTTCAAATATAAAAAAACTACTCATGGGATTCATATTTCACTCAAATTTTAAAGAACCCTAACCATGGAATTAATGACATTGAAGAAATATGGTATCAAATCTCAAGGTCTTGGGGTTTTGCTAGTACATCTGAGACACATTGGCATTTTCACTATAACTTGTTTTCTTCAATGTTTCAGAAGGAACAGATTGGATGATACTTCGTATATGGATCAACGTACATTGGGTTCAAAATTCATCTCTTGAGGCCTTATACTTTTGGAGATACAGCCTGTACAAGATAGGGCTCTGGAATCATCCTGAATTGAGTCATTGCGGAATGTTCATTATAAACACTTTTCTGTAATGTTTCATACCCTAAAATATGGAGGCTATTTACAAAAATTAGTAAGGTATATGTGGTAATAACTTCAGCTTCTGGGTCATTACAAAGTTTTATATACACCTTGTGTAAGATAGGGTATCTGGCTAGTCCTATTGACTAGTCTCAAGAAGGTGTTCCAGGTAAAACAATCAGAACTTCTTCCTAGAGTATCCAAATTGAGTGGGACTGGTTTCATTCAATCATGGACAGTCTGTAGTATTTCTGGTTCAAGTTTTAGACTTTTATATCAGTTATTTTGTGCGGGGTACGCTATACAAGTGATATCTCCTGGAAAGGCCAAAAATCGGCAAGTTGTGGGGAAGTTACCGTAAATTCCACTTGGCACATCCAATTTTGATCAGACCTATGGCATTGCAGAGAAGAAGTATCAGAGAACTACATGAAATAAAGTTTCATACCCAGAAGGGCCGAAACTTGGGAGATACAACAGAATAAATATTGTCTAGCAGAACCACCTCAAAATCAAGGTTCAAAACTGTTACTTGGCCAACATGCCACCCAAAAAGGGAACTTCTACACCAAATAAGACTCCAAAAAATCCTACTTGGACTCTTGATGAAGGTGAAGAAATGCGTAGGGACATAAATGATTTACAAAAGAAGATAGTAACAAAATATGAACTACAAGAGATGATGGAGGGTTTAAAAGGGGAGATCATGGAAGTATTGAAAAAATTTGTAACAGAGAAGACACCTGAAAGTGAAAATGCATCCGATGAAATTCATGATGAGGACACAAGGAAGGTGAATCAAGAACGGAGAAACTCCAACTTTGGTTTGAAGACCAACCATGTTCCTAATATTGGTATGAGGAAGTTTGATGGCAAGGATCCAATCACATGGATACTTCAGATGGAGCAATTCTTTGATCTCCATAATGTGCCACATACACAAAAGGTATGAATTGCTTCTTTATATTTAGAACCGAATCAATTTGTATGGTATCGATGGATTTGTTCTTGCAAATCACATGTCACTTTGAGAATTTTCATGGAAGAAATGATAGCACACTATGAGGCTACAAGGAGCAATACCTTCTTTATCCAATTGATAAATCTCAAGCAAAAAGGTTCAGTTACCGAGCACATTGAGAACTTCCAAAGATTGAATATAAATGTAACCGATATTCCAGATGAGCACTTGATTAATGTATTCATAGGAACTTTAAAGGATAACATTCAACATGAGGTTTGCCTTTGGGAACCCAAATAATTGGAGAATGCATTTAAGGTGGCAAGAAATGTTGAAAGTAAAAATATGGCTATGGCTACTAGAAGGACCAATCCTAAC
>ML787405.1:138394-183941 GCA_009831015.1 Picea engelmannii | reverse complement strand
AAGGATAATAAATTATCACCAAAGTACTATGGGCCTTATAAGGTGTTGCAAAAGATTGGTACTATGGCATACAAATTGGAGCTACCTGCATCTTCATGAGTACACCCAGTTTTCCATGTTTCATGCTTAAAGAAGGTTATAGGAAACAAGATCCTAGTTCAAACTATATTGCTATAACTTGATGAGGAAAGAAAAATCATATTGGATCCTGAAGCCATGACTGACAAAAGAATTCACCAGCTGAGGAATAGATCCATTTCAGAGTATCTCATTAAATGGAGGAAACTACCGGCTAAAGATTCCACTTGGGAAGATGAGTCTTTTATACAGAAGCATCCAAAGTTACTCAAGCATTACAGACAACACTTGTCTCAAGCGAAGGGGCATGTTAAGCCCTAATATTGGCTCATTACTCCTTAATTGGGGCATATTATATTAGTAATGTTATTTTATTTATGTCGGCTTTAGGCCATTAGTTGTAATTATACCTCCTAGTCTCCTATATATACCAAGGAGACATTTTAATTTTGAATCATCTTGTACTTGAACATTTAAGTGGGGTGAAAGTAGGTTTCCCCCTCGAAGAGGCTTATTATCTGAAATTGTCTCTTTTTCAAGGCGTTGAGTATTTTTCTGAGGTTTTTCTATGCTATATTGATATTTGGATCTTATAAAGATACCCTATAGTGGTCCTATGTGGTGGTTTTAGGATACATTCATGATGTTATACAATATGACACTTCCTGGGTTGTATAAGTATTTCATGGTGTTTAAGCCTAAGAAGATTCATTTAGGGCACAAGGCTCTTGTTTTACTCCCATGATATTGGGTATTCCTTGAGACATATTCTTGGCTCACAAATAACCTAATCATGTTGTTCAGATCCCACTTGAAGGTGAATGATACCTTACATATTGTTGGATATGTGTTATATTCTTTGCATGTGTATGTGTGGGTGCATCAGATTCGAAAACTATGTCTCACGATCCCTCCTTAGTAGTTCTCTTTGTGTCGTGTGCATCAAACACTTCTTAGAGGGGTCCCAGGGGGGCTAGGTATTGGCCCCCCTGGTTATGCACAGTGTTCGGCTACGAGGCAGTGCCCCAAATTTGTTTTTTGGGTGTTTTTTTCTATTTTAGCCAATTTTACTATTTTTAGTGGTTTTCTAAATTAATCCCGGATTAAAGGATTAGGGTTTTGGTATTTACAGAATACCTAAAAACATTGTATATATATTGTATGGTGAATGGTGAAATTAATACAATGAAGCGTTGAATGGTTTTCTCCCATTTAAGGGTTTCCGGTGTAAATCTTTCTGTACTATGTGTATGAGCCATTGATTAATTTATGTTTTTCTTAAGAATATCTATGCATTGATTTACTTCACAGGTTTAAAGCTTACATGTGGTATCAAATCTCATTTTTGACTTCAGAGTGATGCCTTTATTGTTGAGGGTTTGGCTCGGTCTTGATAGATCAAGTTTATCTTAGGTCTATGATAAACCTAGGTTTAGTGGGAGATTTTGTAGTGGAGATTCTAGTGTAGAAAGAGGAATGACGAGCTTTTCTAGACTCAAGATAAAGAAGTTCAATGGTAAAATCTTTGAGCTATGGAAGCTCAAGATGGAGGACCTTCTTGTAGAGAAAGAACAATGGATAGTTGTGGATCCTGGTACACAACCTACTGGTACGCAACCTACTCAAACACAGTCGACTGGTACACAACCTACTAGTACACAAACTACTAGTACACCACCTACTGCTATCTCGAAGGAATATTTGGAGACATTGGACAGAAGAGTAAGGAGTACTATTTGACTCTTCCTGGCAGATTTGGTGTTGTTGAATGTCTCGGAGAATATACAACCAAGGAACTATGGGATAAGTTAGGGAATTTGTATCAATCAAAGTCTTTGGTAAACAAGTTGTTTCTTTGAAACAAGATGTATCATCTTAGGATGGAAGATGGAGATTCTGTGACAGAACATATAAATTCATTTAATAGTCTGGTAATTCAACTTGTCTCTATTGATATTACGATTGCAGAAGAAGATAAGTATATTACTTTGTTATGTTCTTTTCTAGACTCTTAGGATAATTTGGCTGTATCAATTGGTAGTACCATTCAATCTACATTGAAGTATGAGGATGTATTTGCATCCTTGTTATCAGAAGAGATGAGCCAAAAAACCATGATTGGGATTTGTGAGAAGCAAGGCCGATCACTGTGTATATTCCAAGAAGGTTGGTAATCAATTCATTTATATAGTGTTGTATGTTGATGACATGTTGCTGGTAGGAAATAACATGGATGTTATCAAGGAGGTGAAATTGCAGCTATCCTCCAAATTTGACATGAAGGATCTCGGTGTTGCTAACTTCATTCTAGGAATGGAGATTAAAAGAGATCATGAAAATATTAAACTCTGGTTGAATCATAGAAAATATGTTGAGACGATATTGTAGAGGTTTAGTATGCATGGAAGTAAACCAGTCAAGGTTCCTATTCCTATAGGTGTAAAGTTATATGCATATCAGTGTCCCAAGACACAGGAAGAAGAAGAGGACATGTCACATTTTTCGTATGCCAATGAAGTTGGCAGCTTGATGTATGCAATGGTCTGTACTAGACCAGACATTTCACATGTAGTTGGAGTTTTGAGAAGGTATATGTCAAAACCAGGGAAGGATCATTCGAAAACAATAAAGAGGGTCTTCAGGTATTTGTGTCGCACTACCAATTATGGATTGTGCTATGAAGGAAGACAAGGATTTGTTGATGAACAATGGGATGAAGATATACATCAGAGAAGATCTACAAGTGGGTATATGTTTAACCTATTTGGAGAAGCAATCAGTTGGATGGGCAAAAGACAGGTTGTAGTGGAACTCTCAACTACAGAAGTTGAATACATGGCAACCACTCATACAAGCAATGAAGAAGTATGGTTATAGAGATTGTGTTAAGGTATTGTGTTGGTACAACAAGCAGTGATATTATATTGTGACAATCAAAGTGCAATCTTCCTAGAAAAGAACCCAACTTATCATTCAAAGACAATTCATATTGATGTTCAATATCACTTTGTGAGTGACATGGTTGAAGAAAAGAAGGTGTTGCTGGAAAAGGTTGACACTTTGAAGAATGTTGCATATTCATTGACAAAGTCTGTGAGCATAGAAAATTTCTCTTGGTGTAGAGATTGGAGTGTAGAAAGAGGAATGACGAGCTCTTCTAGACTTGAGATAGAGAAGTTCAATGGTAAAAACTTTGAGTTATGGAAGCTCAAGATGGAGGACCTTCTTGTAGACAAAGAACAATGGATTGTTGTGGATCTTGGTACACGGCCTACTGGTACAGAACCTACTCACACACAGTCAACAGGTACATAGCCTACTAGTACACAAACTACTAGTACACCACCTACAACTATCTCAAAGGAAGATTTGGAGACGTTGGACAGAAGAGTAAGGAGTACTATTCGACTCTGCCTGGCAGATTCAGTGTTGTTGAATGTCTCGAGAGAATCTACAACCAAGGAACTATGGAAATTTGTAGCAATCAAAGTCTCTGGTAAACAAGTTGTTTATTTGAAAGAAGATGTATCATCTTAGGATGGAAGATGGAGATTCTATGAAATAACATCTAAATTCATTTAATACTCTGGTAAGTCAACTTGTCTCTATTAATATTATGATTGCAGAAGAAGATAAGTGTATTACTTTATTACGTTCTTTTCTAGACTCTTGGGATAATTTGGATTTTATCAATTGGTAGTACCACTCAATCTACATTGAAGTATGAGGATGTAGTTGCATCCTTGTTATCTAAAGAGATGAGCTGGAAAAGCATGAATGGTCATAGCACATATGGTTTATTTGTAAGAGGGAATACCCAAGACAATAATCCTAGTAAGCCTTCGCGGGGGATATCTAAATCTACTGGTAGATTTAAGTCTAAGAAGGTTGATAAACTAAAGAGATATGATAGTACCTCTTCCAAAGAGGCAAAAAACTCCACTGAAGAAGAAGGTGATGTTTACCTGACATCTACAGGTACACTCAGACCATGATGTATGGTTGATCAAGTCAAGTACGTCATACCATATGACTCCTCACACGGATTGGTTCTCTGAATATGAAAAATACAATGGTGGTGATATATTCCTAGGAGATGACTTGACAACCAAAATCATGGGACTTGGAAGGGTTAAGTTGTTGCTAAAATATGGAAGGATTAGAACTCTCCCTGGGGTTCTTCACATTCCAAAACTAGGTAGGAGCCTAATATATGTAAGCAAGTTGGATGATGTAGGAGTGGATACTGTATTTGGAAAGGGCACTTGCAAGATCCTACACAGAGCAATGGTGTTTATGAGGGAATTTTGGTATGGAACTCTATACAATTTGTTAGGAAGAACTTATACTAATGGGTGTAACCGTTATGTTGTCCCTAAGTAAACAAATAAAAAATACCATACCAATATTGTCCCTGGAAAGAAGACCGTGATGTGGCATCAAATATTGGGGCATATTGGAGAAAAGGACCTTCGAACATTACACGGTAAAGGTGTGGTTGAAGGTACATCTAATTTCACTCTGGATTTTGATTTTCATGAACATTGCATATATGGAAAGAAGAATCACGTAAGATTTCCATCTGATGCTACAAGAGTAAAGGGGATCTTAGAGTTGATACACAGGGATGTGTTTGGACCTACTGTTGTTCCATCACTAGGTAAATGTATGTATTATGGTTCATTCATAGATGATTTCTCAAGGAACACATGGATTTATTTTCTTATAAAGAAATATGAGGTATTTGATAAATTTAAAGAGTTTAAGGCTCTGGTAGAAAATCAGATAGAGAAGAAAATAAAGGTATTGAGGACAGATAATGGTGGAGAATTCTTCGGAAATGAATTCGAGGAATTCTGTAAGAAGTGTGGTATAGCAAGGAAGAATACTACTCCATACACACCTCAGTAGAATGGAGTTGCAGAGAGGATGAACATGACACTGATGGAAAAAACAAGGAGTATGCTCGGCGGTGCTGAGTTAGGACAAGAATTCTGGGCAGAGGTAGTGGGTACAACATGCTACCTGGTCAATCGATCTTCTTCATCAGCGTTGGATGATAAAACTCCACAGGAGGTATGGACTGGAAATAAACCTTATCTTCAACATATTAGAGTGTTTAGTTGTTATGATTATGTACATGTTCCAAAGAAAAATAGGATTAAACTGGATAAAAAGACTGAAAAGTGTATCTTTATTGGTTATAAATATGTTGTGAAAGGTTATAAGCTTTGGAACCTAGAAACCAAGAAGATTGTTTATAGTCAAGATGTTGTTTTTAGAGAGGTAAAAGATGTTTCCAAATAGGAATTCCTACCAAGGATAGAATAAACTGAGAAAATAGAGTTGGAGTTGGATGATGCAAAATTTGAATCAACTAAAGAAGATGAAGCAGAAGAAGAAGAACCTTATACCCCAATATTGAAGAGATTAGTGAGGGAAAGAAGGAAACCAAAAAGGTATAGTCCACCTGATTTCTGTTCCAATTTTTCTTGATCTATTATTGTTGATGATCCCAGAACTGTCGGGGAAGCAGTGAATTCAGAGGATAGTAAACTGTGGAAGAAGGGAATGGTTGAAGAAATGGATTCCTTCAATAAAAATGAGGCATGGGATATAGTTGAGTTGTCATCTTGAAGAAAATTTGTTGGTATCAAATGGTTGTTTAAGAAGAAGTTTAATGAAAAAGGAAAAGTGAACAAATACAAATCTCGGTTAGTAGAAAAAGGTTATTCCTAGGTAGAGGGAATTGACTTTGGTGAGATTTTTTCTTCTGTTGCTAAGTTAAATTCTATTATATTTCTTTTATCTATTGTTGTTGCTTTTGATCTTGAAGTGGAACATATGGATGTGAAGACAAAATTCCTACATGGGGATCTGGAAGAAGTAACATACATGAAGCATCATGAAGGCTTTGTAGTGAAGGGAAAGAAAGAGCTGGTGTGTAAGCTAAAGAAGTCACTATATGGTCTGAAGCAATCACCTAGGATGTGGTACCAAAAGTTTGACACATACATCCTTGGATTGGGATTTGTGAGAAGAAGGGTTGATCAGTGTGTATATTCCAAGCAGGTTGGCAATCACTTCATTTATGTAGTGTTGTATGTTGATGACATGTTGGTTTTAGGAAATAACATGGATGTTATCAAGGAGGTAAAATCCCAGCTATCCTCCAAATTTTACATGAAGGATCTCGGTGCTGCTAACTTCATTCTACGAATGGAGATTAAAGAAGATTGTGCAAATAGTAAACTCTGGTTGAATCAGAGAAAATATGTTGAGACGATATTGTAGATATTTAATATGCATGGATGTAAACCAATCAAGGTTCCTATTGCTATAGGTGTAAAGTTATCTACAGATCAATGTCCCAAGACATGGGAAGAATAAGAGGACATGTCCCATGTTTCATATGCAAGTGCAGTTGGAAGTTTGATGTATGCAATGGTCTGTACTAGACCATACATTGCACATGCAGTGGGAGTTTTGAGAAGGTATATGTGAAAACTAGGGAAGGAGCATTGGAAAATAGTAAAGAGGGTCTTCCGGTATTTGTGTGGCACTACCAATTATGGATTGTGCTACCAAGGAATATAAGGATTGGATAGAGTGGTGGACATACATGGCTTCGTTGATGAAGACTAGGCTAGAGATATGCATCGCATAAGATATACAAGTGGGTATTTGTTTAAACTATTTGGAGAAGCAATCAGTTGGATGAGAAAAAGACAACCACTCTTGTAAGCAAGGAAGAAGTATGGTTACAAAGATTGTGTCTAGGTATTGGGTTGGTAGAACAAGCAGTGATATTATATTGTGATAGTCAGAGTGCAATATTCCTGGCAAAGAACCCAACTTATCATTCAAAGACAATGCATATTGATGTTCAATATCACTTTGTGAGAGACATGGTTGAAGAAAATAAGGTGTTGTTGGAAAAGGTTGACTTCGAAGAATGTTTCATATTCATTGACAAAGTCAGTGAGCATAGAAAATTTCTCTTGGTGTAGAGTAACAATGGGAATTGCTTCCTTGGATTGTTGACTTTATAATCCTGTGGACCTCTGGATGCAAAGAAAACAACAAGTTGGAGAATGTTGGGTATGTGTTATATTCTTTGCATGTGTGTGCGTGGGCACGTCAGATTTGACAACTACGTCTGATGATCCCTCCCTAGTAGTTCTCTTTGTGTTGTGTTCATCAAGCGATTCCTAAGGGGGTCCGAGGGAGGGGTGGGGGGGTGGGGGGGGCAGGTATGGCCCCCATTGGTTACACGCAACGTTAAGGGCAGCGCCCCAAATTTTGTTTTTGGGCATTTTTTCTATTTTAGCATATTTTTCTATTTTTAGCGGTTTTCTAAATTAATCCTGTATCAAGGGATTAGGGTTTTGGTATTTACGGAATACCTAAAGGCATTGTATATATATTGTATGGTGAATGGTGAAATTAATACAATGAAGCATTGAATTTTTTTTTCCCGGTTAAGGGTTTCCGATGTAAATCCCTGTGTACTATGTGTATGAGCCATTGATTAATTTTTGTTTTGCTTAAGAATATATATGCATTTCTTTACTTCACAGGTTTAAAACATACATATAGGTTATGTATATTGTTTTGAGGACTCATCCGTGGTTCTTGAGCCTAAGAAACAAGTATTAGAACTAGAGGCTCTTCTTTCCCTTCCTTGGATATGGTCAAGAATCCAAGACCTCATAGTGGCATGCATATTCAACTTATATGTTAAATGCTCCATGGAGAGCACTCATGTCATGATTTTATGTGTTTTTCATGGTGCTTGAGCTCAATAATTTCCAGTTAGGGATTGATTCTACTATTTCCCCCTAACCATGTTTATGCCTTGACATCTATTTGGAGATCAAAACACCTAGTCATGATGCTTACATATCACTCGGAGGTATACAAACACACACACACACACAAACCAATTGAAAATAAAAAAATTCTTATTGGATATAAATGTGGTTTATATGCTCAACATGGAGTTTATCAAATTCCCCATGGTGCAAACCTTTTCTTAAGTTTTTTTAGTCTAAAAAAGGTTTTTAACTCGAGGAACTTTATTCCTCTCCGCCCATGATAGATCCGGAGTTAAGATGGATATTGTTTAAAACATTTTCATTACGTGTTTCTCACTATGAGGGAGAAGTTGTTCGTGCTCAAAATGCAGTTGATATATATATAACCATCATATATCCATGTTAACTCTGGATCATCTCCTAGAGGGATCAAGTCCCTCATGGTGAAAACCTTTCTTTGAGTGTTTTTTATTTAAAAAATCTTTTCACATTTAGGGAGTTGATCCCTCTCAATGCATGATAGATCTATATTTAAGATGGATCTATATTGATTAATGTTAATCCACCTCCATTTGTTAGAGATCATTTTTATATTGAATAAGTGTTAATGTAGAGTAGAGAAATGTGATTCCACATGTAACTAGAATTTATTATAGATTAGGAATTTGTTAAGTGAGTCATTAGATGGTTGAGATATTCTCTCAACCTCTCCTTATATATTTAGAATAAGTTGGGTATGATAAAAAAATTTTGAACTCTATCTAATGGAGTAACAACATGTTGTAATTGCATTCATTTATTCATAATAGAGTTTTCTCAGATATTTTATGTTGGTATCAGAGTTGGACCTAGCCTAACCCCCACACGAGAGTGCCCATAATTATGATATAGATTTGAGAAAAGTTGAGTTGTTATATGTGATTTATGTATGTGGTCACTAATTTGTTTGTTGTTGTTGGAGAAGAGAAGAGCCACTTGTGTGAGCTCTGTGTGTAATATAAACACATGAGAAAGGGTGTGTAGGGGAGAAATGTAGGGAAGGATCCGCCATCCATTGGAGTGTGGAGGAGCAACTACGTGGGATATTTTTTTTGATGTGAGTGAGAGAGATAAAGCTATCACTCAGAATCCATTTCTTCTTTTTTGCAGAAATGTCTATTACTTAGAATCCATTTCTACATTTCTGCAAAAATATTTGAATTTTCTATATGCAGATGGTTGATGGAATCAATTCATAGAGTGTCTATGGAAGGGATTATTTTCTGTTGAAAAATATATGTCATAAAATTTGAGGGGGCAACAGATTTATCATATGTTTTGAAGACTGGTCATGTGTTTTGGCCACCATTGAAGGGTGTGTTGTGAGCCCAAGTCACCTACATGAAGGAATGACCCCGTGAAATCTTTTCAAGAAGTGAAATGTCTTGCTGTGAATTGCTTATGAATGTGGGTGATAATGTACATTGTTCAAAAACATTAGTAATGGTGGCGAAATTGTATTCAAATTTTTTTGAACAAATCACTATAATTCACCACTATTGGAGGACTCTCCCAACATGAAGATAGAGACAAATATTTAACAAATAAGTGAGCCAACATCTTGTTAAAACTATTGAAGTGGACCAAAACTTTTTAAGGATATGTACTCCTAAAGGACCCACCACCTATTTATTGAGGGAGTGAATTATTGATGTTTTAAAACATTGACATATGCAAAGAAGATTGTTTACCACTATTGAAGAAATGTTGCACATGTTTTCTTCTTTGTATGAAGTCTACTCAATACAAAGAATAAAACCCTCTTGTCTCTATCAAATAATTTTTTTTTGAAAAAATATAACCCCCCACCTATGAGTTGGTGTTTCTCTCATTTGGTGAGATGTCATGAGTTTCTTATTTTGTACCATCGTTGATTTGGTACCCTGAGTTTCTTTTGTTGCTGAGATGTTGAATGGTGTTTTCATTGATGTCAAAGTCAATAATTAGTGATCAACATGAATAATCCTATGGGTTTATTTGAAGGAGTCTTGAAAGTGCTCCCCTTGCGAGGTAACTTTAAGCATATCCCTCATGGGAATATTATTTGAAGAATCCCACAAGAGAACCCATAGGTGTGGTCAAGAATCCACTACATTCAAGTGAATAAGCCTAGATATGTCCAAGTTAAATATTGCAAGATGGAGATTGTTGAAAGTATTATTTGTGGTCAATTTGGATAACCTATCCTTGAGGAAATTTTTAACTTTCATAAACAACTCAAATGGAATAACAAATAAAAATATTTTAAATCTTATTTTGATATATTTCCAATGGTATATGGAAATCCTTATAACTCCCTAGGAATGAGGAGATATGATTTTTTTCGTCCAACAACCCAACAAAACATTTGAGGTTGACTCAAGTAATTTTTGAGGACATAATTAATATAAATACATGATATAATTTCGCATTTTTTGACAAACCAAGCAACAGATCAAGTCTGAGGTGAAAACAAGGTGTTTGCGGTGTCTTATGGTATGCAAGAGAAGTCTAAGTGATTCTCTTGATCACTTTCTTATTCTCAAGGTATGTTATAAGGTTGTGATGTTTCCATATGATCTTCTACGAAGTTGTGATTTTTCTACGATGTTTCCATGAGGTTTTTGGGGTTTATATATGAACCCATGTGGACCTATTATCTCTATGTGGACCTAATTTATGAGGCTCATATTTTGGATATTTTGGCACATGATTTTAGGTGCATCCTTGGAGATCTCCTCATGGTTTTTTTATGCAGGAGCATCTCTCCACGTCAGCCAGCTAGCCAGCCAGCCACGTCAGTGTGTGCATTCAAAGATGAAGAGAGGTGCAACCCTCGTCTTCCATTTTGAATTTGAATGTAATTTAATGTTTAGGCTGTTGATCCATGAGGTCGTGCCTTTGTGCAGGCCTTAGAGTAGGTAGGTTGGAGGGAAGATCTCAAAGAGATCTACATCCAGATTCTGGACTAGACAACCCATTCAATGTAATTGAATAGGGTAGGTAGGCTGGAGGGAAGAGCTCAAAGAGCCCCCTCATGTAAAAGATCAATTTCGATCTCATTTTGACGTAGTTGTAAGAATGGGAGTATGAAAAAGAGAGAGTGAGTGTGCAAGAGAAGGAGTCGAGACCTTGTTATAGGCCGTTCTCAGGAACACCTTGTAAAAACAGGCATTTGCCATTTAATACAAACAACAATTTTCCTCCATAATTCTTGTGTTGAATGAATGTCGGTGTGTGTTCTTATTATGCTGCGAATGTATGTTGTGGTTGTGAATTTGCAGGATTTGTTTTGATTTTTAGGCTTGAGAGGTCTTTGAGGCTTCATACCAGGAGGGTGTGATAGAACACTGCGGGTTTTGATAGCCAGTGCACTGAAGCACTTCTGAACTCTACGGATTGAGACAAAGGTGTTCCAGGTGGGAACATTGGCTGAAATCAACAATTTAGAGGAAGACCCTTGAGGTTGTTGAACACCTCAGGAGGCAAGGCTATGGAGAAGAACACAGTTGCAGGCAGAAGCTGTGAGGAGTTCTGTAAATCTCTGCCAGGTGGGCATTGAGCTGGTGTAAGGGAGTGCACAGAGGAACTCTGTTGTGAGCTCATTAGAAGCAAGAATCATCTGAGGATTATTGATACTCTGCCAGGAGGGCATTGAGTAAGTGCTAGAGTGCACAGAAGGAACTCTTTGAGTTCAAAGATTGAAGAAGAGTCCATAGAAGGATCTTCACAGGGTTGTTGAACACCCTGAAAGAATCAACAATAGGTTGCTCGAGCAGACAGAGTGTGAAGAGGGAATCATATCTCTCCATCTGAGGGAGAAGGAAGAAGGAATTATTTTCCTTAGAGGTTTGAGTCTTAGAGAAGCTCAAAAGGGATAACACCTTTGTGTGTGCGAAGACTCTACAGGAGCGCAGAAGTTAGAATCCTTCAAGGATTCATGAGCTAAGATCGGGAGAAGCAACGGTTTTATACTCGTAGGAGAGGACTCAAGTTTTGAAGCTCACAGAGAAAAGAAACAAAGGTCAAGGCCTTTGAGAATTTTAAATCCTTGCAAGTCTGGGAAGAAAAGCGCCAAGGCTCAGCAGGAGCAATGGCTGCTGTCGGATCAACCGAGAAATTCTGAGTCGTTGGATAAAATTTCATGTCGAGGGAGCAGCAGGAGGAGCGCAAGAGCCAAATATATTCTGAGTCATTGGATCTCGCTCAGAATCACTGACAACCATTAGATCTGTCAAGAGTTGCATGAGGGTTAGACCTCATGCATAGAGCAGTAGAGAAAAATTCCTGAAAGGGGTGATATCAGGATATCGACATTCAAGAGTTCAGGGGTCCCAAGGATGAAAGTCCAGGCACTCGACATCAAAAGTCATGAAACCATGAAAGAATATGAGCCATCCATCTACGGGAGAACACATGTCGTGGAATCATCCATTTCGAAGATTCAGGCACTAGGACTCACAGAGGTGAGCATATGAACGTTGCGAGTAGTGAAGTCTTGAGGAAATATGAGCCATTTGTCTGAGAGTGGAAATGTGTCGTGAGATCACCTGTATTGGGGATTCAGACATCAGAGATCAGAAATTGAATTCCTTCAACTTCGTGAGTGGCGAAGTCACGAGAGAATCGCAGTCATCCATCAGAGGAGGACAGGTGGTAGATATCAAGGGATCTCATGAACTCGAAGGTTCATAAGGTGAGAGCCCAAAGTTTGGGTGCTCCAAGTCACAAGTAGCGAAGTCGCGAGGAGAAAAGGTAGCCGTTGGATCCAGGTCAAGGGAGGAATGTTGGATCAGAGCCTCATCGCACGTTTCATGTATTCAGAGGTTTGGAGGTTGGAAGGACCTTGTCTCAACTACAGAAGTCATGAAGTACTGAGATCTGAGGCACGAAGGAAACACGTGGCAGAACCACAAGGTGGGCCCGAGAAATAGACAGGTGGACACACGTCACCTAGTGGAAGGAGTCAACACCCCATTGACTTCTCGCGTCTCGAGGATTCGCGAGATAAGAGTACGTGAGCTCGACCCTTCGACTCGCAAAGTCATGAGTAGAAAGAATGAGAGGATAAAAGTCAACATCACCTCTTGAGGGTTCCTGAAATAAAGGTGCCAAGGTTTGACATTCGAACTCGCAAAGTGGTGAGTAGCGAGAAGTGCTAGCGCTTAGCCTAGCTGGTGGTCACATGAGGAAGGTGCTGACAGAGGAAGAGCCATACCTGTATCATAATTTCGGGTATCGTGAGATTTAAAAGGAAGAGTCGAGAGCCTCGACTCATGAACTCGCGAAATTGAGAGTTGCGAAAAGGACCTTGGGTTAGGCCCTTGGTCATAGCGTTGTGGTCGCTTGGGGAGAAAGGAGCTCGTGCCTAGTTCTATTCGCACAGGGGAGCTTCCTGAAGGACTTGTGGATCGATAAGTGCAGATTCCAGTAGGGAGTCAAAAGAGCTGCTTCGGCTCATGATATAGAGTGAACGATCCTTAAGACTGGGAGGTCGCACAGAGACTGTACTGAGGTAGAGGGTGCATCTGCATTAGTTTGGTATCAGAGCTCGTATTTTGTTTGTATATTTCAGTCAGGAGGAGAAAGAAGGAGACAGAGTGCTGAAACTCTATAAGGATTTTTTACAGGTAGGTAACAGTCCACAGACAATCAGGAGGACTATAGATGAAGCTGGGAACACTCAGGATTTTGGAGTGACAGCAACAGGTTTGCCAGGAAAATAGACGGAGACAATGATATGGCTACTGAAGGTCGTAGATGCACTGGAAGGAAAAACATAGAGCTGATGAGCAGATATGAAATAGATGAAGAGCTCGTTGATATAAGGGAAGAAATGGAAAATATTGTGTTTCGGATGCAGTAGAATACAAGGTCGAGATGGGTATACGAATGGCCCATCAGGAAGATGAAAGCAAAATGGCCAGTCAAGGAGTCGATGGCTAGAAGACAGCATAGGTTGTTAAGAAGGTGTTTGAGGCATGCTGAAAACCTGAACAGAATAGAAGAGAGGGTTCAAATATGTGAGCCAGAGACTAGGCGAAATATCAGCGATGTTGAGGATGAAATGGGATTGAATGAATATCTCAAGAATTTCCAGGAGGGCAAAGAAGAAATTCCCAATTGCCAAGAGGGAAAGGGGTTGAGATCACTGCAGGCTCTCACAGACTGTCATGAGGATAGCTGGGGAATTTCATATTTCCAGGAGGGAAATGGATCGAGACCGCTGTGGGATATCACAGACTGCCAGGAGGGCAGCAGTATGTTTCTAGTTTGCCATGTGGGCAAGGGAATAGAGATGGGACTGTCTGAAAGTCTCATGGGCTCGGAGGTGAGTTCAATTCAGCCTAAGGTGATGATAAAGATGGGATCAGCTGATCTCATAGTCTGCCAAGGAAGCAACAGGAAAATCCCATATTGCCAGGTGGGCAGGGATAAGCAAGTGAGGCTACGTGAGAGTCTCATGAACTCAGAGGTGAGTTTGGATCAACAGATGCAGCTGACAAAGGAGGAAGATTTGAGGAAACTTCTGATGATTGGAGGAATTTAGATATTCCTGCCACTTAGCCTAGAGGAGGCCAAGGTCTGTGTTGTAGATGAAGTAGCAACAATAAGGGAAAGACAGCCAGTTGAGACTATCAAAGAAGAATTGGAGCAGGTATTTGAGACTGCCCAAGTAGAAAAAGAAGATGAGCATTCTGAGGAGTGGCTTAATATTTTCAGCCAAGAAACTGAAAAGACTGCAGCCTTTGAGCTTGCAGAAGAAGAAGAAGAAGAAGAAGACAACATTAGTTTCACTGATCTATATGAACAGATTGAAGACTTGGATATAAGGGTGATAGTGTAGAACATGCAAATCCAATAGGTGAAGTTGGAAGCAGATGAGGAAGGCATGGGAGATCACAGTGATCTACCCAATTGCAGAAAAAAATTTCAGCCGAGGAGACTGCATGAATAGGGCCAGCCACTGGAGTAGCTGGATGAAGTGATCAAGGAGATCAGAGAGCTGATGATCAGGTCAGTAGAGACTTCCAACGAGGAGAAGCTGAGCAAAGAAGCAAAAGAAGCAGTAATGCAGCAACAATAGCAACAGGGAGATGGAGCAGATGAACAACTCCAAAAATTTGTTTGGGATGCAGGAGGATTTCAACAGCTGAGATGGGAAGCTCATGAGCAGGAGCTCATGAATTTTTCAGCTGAGGAGTATAATGCAAGAGCATCTCTCCACGTCAGCTAGCCAGCCATCCAGCCACATCAGCGTGTGCATTCAAAGTTAAAGAGAGGCGCAACCCTCATCTTCCATTTTGAATTTGAATGTAATTTAATGTTTAGGATGTTGAGACATGAGGTCATGCCTTTGTGTAGGCATTAGAGTAGGTAGGCCTTTAATTCTTGAAGGTTGAGATCTAGATCCAGATTCTGGACTAGATAGCCCATTCAATGTAATTGAATAGGGTAGGTAGGTTGGAGGGAAGAGCTCAAAGAGCCCCCTCATGTAAAAGATCAATTTCGATCTCATTTTGACATAGTTGTAAGAATGGGAGTATGCACAAGAGAGAGTGAGTGTGCAAGAGAAGGAGCCGAGACCTTGTTACAAGCCGTGCTTAGGAACACCTTGTAAAAACATGAATTTTCCATTTAATACAAATAACATTTTTCCTGCATAATTCCTGTGTTGAATGAATGTCTGTGTGTGTTCTTATTATGCTACGAATGTATGTTGTGGTTATGCATTTGCAGGAGTTGTTTTTATTTTTAGGCTTGAGAGGTCTTTGAGGCTTCATACCAGGAGGGTGTGATAGAACGCTGTGGGTTCTGATAGCCAGTGCACTGAAGCACTTCTGAACTCTATGGATTCAGACAAAGGCATGTCAGGTGGGCACAGTGGTTGAAATCAACAATTCAGAGGAAGACCCTTGAGGTTGTTGAAAACCTCAGGAGGCAAGGATGTGGAGAAGAACACAGTTGCATGCAGAAGCTCTGAGGAGTTATGTAAAGCTCTGCCAGGTGGGAATTGAGCAGGTGCAAGGTTGTGCACAGAGGAACTGTGATGTGAGTTCATTAGAAGCAAGAACCATCTGAGGATTCTTGATACTCTACCAGGAGGGCATTGAGTAAGTTCTAGAGTGAGAAAAAGGAACTCTTTGAGTTTAGAGATTGAAGAAGAGTCCATAGAAGGATCTTCGCAGGGTTGTTGAACACCCTGAAAGACTCAGCAATAGGTTTCTTAAGCAGACAGAGTGCCAGGAGGGCATCATATCTCTCCATCTGAGGGAGAAGGAAGAAGGAATTGTTTTCCTTAGAGGTTTGAGTCTTAGAGAAGCTCAGAAGGGATATCACCTTTGTGTGTATGAAGACTCTGTAGGAGCGCAGAAGTCAAAATCCTTCAAGGATTCAGGAGCTAAGCTTGGGAGAAGCAATGGTTTTATACGGGCATGCGAGGAGTCAAGTTGTGAATCTCACAGAGAAAAGAAACAAAGGTTGAGGTATTTGAGACTTTGAAATCCTTCCAAGTTTGGGAAGAAAAGCACCAAGGCTTAGCAGGAGCAATGGCTGTTGTCGGATCAGCCGAGAAATTCTGAGCCATTGGATAAGATTTCATCTCCAGGGAGCAGCAGTAGGAGTGCAAGGGCCAAAGAGATTCTGAGCCATTGGATCTCATTCAGAATCGTCGACATCCATTAGATCTGTCGAGAGTTGCACGAGGGTTAGAGCTCACGCATAGAGAAATAGAGCGAAAGTCTCGAAAGGGGTGATATCAAGATATTGGCATTCGAGAGTTCAAGGGTCCCGAGGATGAAAGTTCAAGCACTCGACATCAAAAGTCATGAAACTATGAAAGAATCTGAGCCGTCCGTCTGTGGGAGGATGCATGTCACGGAGTCATCCATTTTGGAGATTCGGGCACCGGGACCAATAGAGGTGAGCATTGAACGTTGCTAGTAGCGAAGTCTCGAGGAAATATGAGTCATTCGTGTAAGAGAGGACACGTGTGGCAAGATCACACGTATCGGGGATTGAGACATCAGAGATCAGAAAGAGAAGTCCTTCAACTTCGCGAGTGCCGAAGTCGTGAGAGAATCACAACCATCCATCGGAGGAGGACAAGTGGCAGAGATCAAGGGATCTCGTGAACTCGGAGGTTCGTAAGATGAGAGACCAAAGTTTGGGTGCTCCAAGTCGTGAGTAGCGAAGTTGCGAGGAGAAAAGACATTCGTTGGATCCAGGTCAAGGGAGGACCATTTGATCAGAGCCTCATCGCACATTTCATGTATTCGGAGGTTCAGAGGTTGGAAGGAACTCTTCTCAACTGCAGAAGTCGCGAAGTGCTGAGAGCCGAGGCATGGAGGAAAAACATGGCAAAACCACAAGGTGGTCCTGGGAAATAGACAGGCATACACATGTCACCCAGTGGAAGGAGTCAACACCCCATTGACTTCTCACATCTAAGGGATTCGCAAGATGAGAGTACGTGAGCTCGATGCTTCGACTCGTGAAGTCACGAGTAGCAAGAACAAGAGGAGAAAAGTCAACATCGCCTCTCGAGGGTTCGTGAAAGAAAGGTGTCAAGGCTGGACATTCGAACTCACAAAGTGGTGAGCAGCAAGAAGTGCTAGTGCTTAGCCTAGCCGGTGGTCGCGTGAGGAAGGTGCTGACAGAGGAAGAGCCATACCTGTATCAGCATTTTGGGTATCGCAAGATTTAAAAGGAAGAGTCGTGAGCCTCAACTCATGAACTCGTGAGATTGCAAGTTGTGAAAAGGACCTTGGATTAGGCCCTTGGTCATAGCACTATGGTCGCTTGGGGAGAAAGGAGCTCATGCCCAATGTTATTCGCACAGGGAGCTTCTTGAAGGACCTGTGGTTCGATAAGTGCAGATTCCAATAGGGAGTCGAAAGAGCCGCTTCAGCTCATGAAATAGAGTGAACGATCTTTAAGATCGGAAGGTCGTGCAGAGACTCTGCCGAGGTAGAGGGTGCATCTGCGTCCGTTTTTATTTGGTTGTTGGGTTTTGTATGTGGATGCATGTGGACCTAAGATCTGTATGTGGAACCAATTTTATAATGATCATGTATGAACAATAGTAACAGAGACAATGAAAGTGACAATGACAGTGACAGTGACAGGTTGATTCTTTTATATACATATTTGAGGGTGGAATGAAGGGGTAAGGAAAGGGGGTTGGAGCCTTGTTGGCAGCCAATTCACATTTTTCTACTGTCCTTATAAGCTGCCTACACATGTGTTTTGCAAACCTTAATTTTCGTCGCAATTCTCAAATAAAACGACACTTTTATTTTTTCACTATTCACACAATTACCTTTCTTCTTGTTTTCACGACTGTAAGCATGAAAACTTGGTTTTCGAGTTCACATTAAAGTCATCACTGAATTTTCGTTATCATTCTTGTCGATATGCCCATTGCGTTCACATTTTACTTATCATTATCCAGTTGGCAAGACCTTTTGATCTGTACTCATTTGACATTCTTTGATTGATTATGTAATTTCGTTTCATGAGTAATTGAGTTTGTGATGCATTGGTGATTGGATTTACATGTTATTTGATCAATTCACTTGGCACATTGGTCACTTAAAAAAGCATTGGCACATTGGTTAAACCCTTGGTATGAATCATTTCATACAACACTTGGTATTGGTTTCGATTATGTGTTTGGTTTTATGGCATAACTATTGCTCGCGCAAATGATTAATACACTTACCATTGATTTCATTGGTCGAGCGAGTAGCATAATTGTTAACCTATACAATAGTGGGTTGAATAGCTATTTGCGCCAGCGGTTGTACTGTAGATATGACTGTCGTGCATGTATGAACCATCTCCACCACCTTCGCACGATATGTCATTAATGTTTACCCCTATCCCTATTTTACGTCTGCTAGCATCGAGTAAGCCTTTGATCATTCTGCCCCTATGTATGTTGTGATTCAAACCCTGGCTCATTCACATCACTTATCATGTGCTCCTGTCTATGGCACTGGTGGTGCGAATTGAGTCGAACGGTAGTCAATCTCTATTACTCTTTGATAACGCCCGTAAAGACTTACAAGATAATGGTTGGCTCACGTTTGTACAAAGGTTTGAGGGTTTCAATCTGTTTGTTGCACAATAATTCTCCCTTACCTTTGATGGGTGTAGGGCCAAAGTAGGTGACATTCAGCTTGAAATCAGTGAAGAGTTCATTAGCTCTGCCACAGGGTTAGCAGCCACGGGCCAGCGATGGTTTAAAAAATCTAAAGTTGATGAGGTGCCATGGCCATTAGTGTTCCTATCACGAAAGGCCACGTCCTGTGACAAAGGTATGCCTATTTCCACGCTTAAACCAAGGTGGCATGATCTTTTGATAATGGTTAAACAATTTGTGACCTGTGAGGGTCGGTATGGATTGGTTTTTCTTTATCACCTTCGACTGTTAATGAATTTCATGGGTTATCCATTGAACATGACATTTTACTTCCAGGGTAGTCTTTACAAAATGGCAAAGAGGTTCAAAAGAGATAAAGCTGACAGCAGCTTGTTTCACCATGGCTTAATTAGACTCATCATCATTCATCATTTAAACCTCCATGGCGATAATTGACAAGCTTTTCTCTCTCGAAATGGCTTTGTTGATTCAAAGTCTGTCCAAATCGATAAGTTTGTGGTTAGTGAGACTAAGGTCGAGCCACCCGTGCCTTTCCATGCACTTCTACCCTCTCCCAAACCCTCGGTCTGCCCTGATATCGACATACCCAACATTATAACAGACAAGGTTGAGGCTGTTAAAAAACCTGTGAGCAAGAAGCTCAAGGGTAACCCTAATGTCAACGGTAAAGGTAAAAAGAACGCTCGACTGATATTGAGACTTGCTCGGAATAAACCTAAACCTAGTGTTGATCAAAATCCCATAGTCCTCAATGAAGACTCGGACTCTGATATCGAACGCTTCCTGGATGGAGAGTACCCTTACTCCTATGGATTATGCTCCGAGCCACCCTATGAATTTGTTTCTAATTTACCCCCTTGCCTAAAAAACAATCCTAGCTACCCAGGGATCAAGCTACCTATTGAAACCCTCGATGATCTAAACAAACCCTCGACTGTCGCTTCGAAGCCCAAGCAGACAATGTGTGTCCAATGTAATGTGTGGCTGGAGTGCTACTATACCGATGTTCCCTTATTACAGTCGAAAATCAAATCATTGGAAAACCAAGTTAAAGTGTTGACAAGTGAAAGGGACAAGCTTCAAGCTAATGACAAGAAGCAAAAAAACACTGGTTCCATCCTTTTTAGAATGTCGAATCGACTACAACCTTCATCAATTCCAAACTGTTATGAACAAGTTGTCTATTGATTATCCAGGTATGCATTTCGATATCAATTTCGTTTTATCAATTGCTTGGATTAATATAATGAATTGGTTTTTGAATTTCAATAGTTCTGTTCATTATTTGAAATGATTCTTTCATGGTTTGATTATAAAAAACGGTTATGCTATGAACCCTGTACAGTACATTTATTTTGCTAAAATTAAATGAACATATGATTCGGTTATGCGATTTGTCATGCTCTGTTTAGTACAAGCGATTCATTGATTTTGATTCGGTTTGGTTTGTTTGTGGTTCATTTCTGTTTGATAGTCGATTTGGTTTGATTGTAATTAGTTTCGTTTAGTCCAAATAAACTCAAAATGACTATGTTCTAAATTAGTATTCTCGATTGGATTTTAATATATTTGACCTATGAAAAAGACCTACTTGCTATAATCGTGAACTTGTGTTGATTCATAACGGCTGTAACAAACACAAACTGTTTCGATCCATTTTGATTTGATTGATGCATGTCTTGAGTTTGCACGATTGCTTGTTTTGAGTTGGATTCGTATCAAAAATAGATTTGATGCTGCTCTGTTGATTTTAATTTTCAAAATGAGTTTGTTAAAATCAGATAGACGTATTTTATCTCTGTTGAATTCGTGAGAGAAAATTCGGCTGATATTCTGTTTTGAAATGAATTCAAGTGATGATTTCATTGACTATCAATCGATTTTGTTTGCCCCAATTGGCAATAACAAATGATTGGACGAGTCCCATAGATCCTGTTATCAACCGATTAATTCCATTATGATTTTGTTTGTGATAATTTACATATCAGTTTTGATTTGATTCGCTAATAGCATGAATCGTTTGCATATGTTAATACAGTTATATCAATATGAAAACGATCCTGTTGATTTTGTGTGGACTCGATAGTGATCTTGTGGATAGCTGAAGCAACTATTTGTGTTGATTTCAATTGGTCCATGAAACGATTTCATTGCTGTTGAGTTATTCCATATGATGTTGTTTACCCGAATGGGTGATAAAAAATCAAACAGAGTGTATCTATCTCTGTTATCATTTGATTTAGTTTGTTCAATTTGCATACAAGTGCCGATTTGAATGAGGCTTTTAGCAATCAAATATATTTTAATAGTTTGAATGTATTTTCTAAGATTCAAATTGATCTTTAATATGATTCTGTGTTTGATTTAGAGCAGCTACAGAATCGAAAGGTTCTGTAGCTAGTCTTTAGAGTTAGATTTTTATCGATTCTATCAACAAAATATCCTCTTAACTTGTTCATTTTTGTCCTTGTTCAGGTACATACGAATTGCAAAGGTCAATTTGGGCATGCTGTGACAATCTAGGAGATATTTCTGTGATACAGTTTTTATTTTTAAGTTGTTAGTTTGAGTTAGAGATAGAAACTTGGGATATTTTCCCAGATTTGTGTAAACAGTTTTGATAACTTCCACAAGGATGTTTTACCCTGTGGGAGGTCTTTAAATACTTATTATTTTTGTAATAATGGGCATCCTCACTTGTGGGAGAACTAGGCTATGGATTTATGATACAAACTGAGACGAGAGTTGATGTCTTGTAACACCTTTCGCTTTCAATATATCAAACTTTTGTTTCAAGTTTTATGCATATCAGTTTGCAGTTGATTATAGACTACTTTAGCTATCATAATCTATTGCAGGATGATATGATTTGATTAATGTGCTATCCATATATGATCTCTTTCATTATTTTTAAATTACAACAATCACTTTGTTTCAGTTAATGAATTACATATTTCTCTTCTTTGTTAATTGAATCATTCTATATAGATCGTTACATGCATATTTATCTAACTGTGAAGATTTATAAATCATAAGTTGCTGTAAATTTTTATGTCTTGTTTGTCCTGTAATTATATTTGAAGATCACAGCTGCTTCTAGTTTACGAGAATCTCGTGGATAATTTGGTGTGGGTTTCCTCCCTCCGATCATCTAAGACAATCATTACATACAAGACGAACCTGGAGTGTTTCTTCAGGTCAGTTTGTTATTTATTTTATAGTTAATTTGTTAGTATAGTATAAGTAGTTTAGTTAGATATATGTATAGTTTAGATTTGTAGTTAGAGTTAGTATTTTAGTTGCCTAGTTTAGTTAGTTTTTTGTTATTTCTTTTTCATAAAATTATAAAATCAAAAAACAATAG
Organism: Picea engelmannii; assembly: GCA_009831015.1. Classification (NCBI taxonomy): domain Eukaryota; kingdom Viridiplantae; phylum Streptophyta; class Pinopsida; order Pinales; family Pinaceae; genus Picea; species Picea engelmannii. Next base: position 161,497 of record ML787405.1, on the reverse strand, counting down.
TCTCGCTCTCTTAGGACATAATACAAATGAGTTTTTCAGGTTTTCATTCAAATCTGTAAATTGTAAATATTGTACATTTGTGAATAATATTTATTTCTGTTAGTAGTTAGATATTTAATTTCTTAGAGTTATCATAGTATTAGATAGTAGGTTGTATATATAATAGTTAGATTTGTTTAGTTTGTTTTAATAGTTATTTTTAGTTAGATTAGTTAATTTAGAGTAGTTTTCTTTTGTTTTCTTAGGAATTAGATTGACTAATGGAGCCGCTAAACCCGTCAGGGTGGGTTATCCCAAATGGCTTGGGTTATTTAGACAACCCCGGACTAGATCCACTCTCCCAGTTGATGGACGGACAATTTCTCCCATCAACAAATGGCGCTAGAAGGAGGGACTGAAATTAATTAATGGCAAAAGGTGGTCGTAAGACTGCTCCACCACCTAATCCCTCACCTATAGTGACAAGAAGCCATTCAAACAAAAATATTCCCCCTCAAACAACAACCACATCACCCGACGATCCACGGATCATAGTTGAGCCAGTAACCCCTAATCCTACAGGTGGTGACATACAAAAGATTGTCCGTCAATCTCTTATAAGAACTCATAGTGCCTTAGCCCATTTGAGGCAACCAAACCGTCCATTGGACCAACCTTTGGATTTCTCTGATATCAGAGAACAATTATGAGGCACTAACCTCACTGTGAACCCTACAAATCCAACCCTAAATCCTGTTGCAGGAGGATCTGGAATACCTCCTTCACCACCTCGATCATCTCCTTCCTCTTCTGGAGGAGATTCTTCTCATGAAGGCAGTTCCCCTTCATAGCCTTCCACACCCACTACACCAATGGAAAACCAGAACAACCCTGCTAGACCTTGGCTCGACCAAGATGTCGTAGTTGTACCTAGAGCTCAGCATCCTTTACCTAAACATCCGGAGAAATGGCTCCCCAAGTTTGACCCTGACTCAAAACAGATCGCTGAAGATCACATTAAAAAGTTTATGTCAGCCATAAGACTCCACAATGTCGAACATGAAGACGTTGTCTATAGGTTGTTCCCCTATACTTTCAAGGGAAATGCATCTACATGGTACTTTTCCCAACAACCCCATACCATCGTGTCTTGGGAAAAGTTTGAGTCATGCTTTTTGGAAAATTTCAGAGATGGTAAGCCTCCGGAAGTCTTTGTCATTGAGCTTTCTAACTTAAGAATGAACCGAAAAGAAAAATTTAAAGACTTTAATCAAAGATTCTTAACACTTAAAAACTGAATCCCTACGGATTCCATGCCTATCAAGAATCTTATAATAGCATACTACACTAAAGCTTTGCATCAGAGTATAGCTATTTGGGTTAAACGATATAAGAAAGCCATGTTGTTAGAATCCTTCAAGGAGGCCAGCCAGATTGAAAAAGACATACTTAGTCTTAAAGAATCTACTAGCAACAAAACAGAGACTAGTTCTTTTTCCAAAAAGAAGATCGATCGAAATCCTCCCTAGACCTTCTCAAAGTAAAACACAACCTGAAAGCTCTGATTTAGAAAACTTAAATAAAGTTGTTCAAAAACTATCACATCAAGTTATAGACTTAAAAAGGACGATCGAAGAAGCTTCTTCGAGCAAAGGGCCTTACAAACCCCCATTCCGGAAGCCTTTTCCCACCAACTGACTTAGTCCAACCACCAAAGGCCTTAATCTAGAAAGTCTACAATGCGCCCTTCAAACGATTCTAGAAGCCTAAGATAACTTGATGCCTCCTGAGATTCCCGAGGAGGTAGTTGAACAAGAGACAGTTCAAGAAGAGGAGTCTTCTATAAATGGTTTTGGACACTTCTCGGATAGCATCTTTCAAGCTAACTTCGAGACATTACACCCCTATAATACTAGGAGTAAGACAACAAACAAACCTTCTATCGAAAACACTACAACTTTGCCTCCAAAGCAATCTAAACCAGCTGAGACTAAATAGAGTAATGTGAACCCCAAATTAGATTATGATGTAGTTGAAGATATTAAAAAGTTGAGAGCTAACATTTTTGTTTATGAGTTATTGAAATTTTCATTTCTGCTACAAAATATGTTACAGAATATCTCAGAGAATGGCAAAAATGGTAATTCAAGTGGTAACAAGGTTGTGCAGAACAAAGTTCCTCAGAAGACTTCCACTAAAAACAATCCTAGTCCTCAAGATAAAGGAAGCCTTCCCGTAAGTAATGTAAATAATGTAAATAATGTAGTTTTAGAAACTGCGAGTAAAAAACCACAAGCTACCACTCTTAGTACTCGCAAAAATGTACCTCCATTTTTTTTAACTTTCGAAATCTTTAATAGAAACGTGCACAATTGTATGGTAGACTCAGGAGCGCCATCCAATGTGATGCCATGGTCTATTTGCCAGAAGATTAATGCTGAAGTTGAGCCCTCTATCTTAAAAGTCATACAACTTGATCAGACTAATGTTAAAGTTATAGTTGAACTAAAGAATGTGCTTATAAGATTATCATCTAACCCCAAGGTTCATCAAGTCATTGATATTATTGTTGTGGATATTCCAGAAGTGTATGGTCTATTTTTAAGCAGGGACTGGTCGGAGAAGCTACACGATTATTTCGTGATAGATTAGTCTCATCCATGGCTTCCAGACAACGACAAGCCTAACAAGATCAAGGTACATCATGAACGCTACCTCAAGTTCGCGGTCACTATTTTGAATGATCCCAATGAACCATTTACACCTTCTACTAATTCACCCGAAATACAAGGGATGGACACCTTTTTCGACAATTTCATGGCCAAGGCTTTAGCTATCACCAATCTAGAACAACAGTCTAAGATTGTAGCATATGTGCAGCCAACAGCTTCTACGCATCGGTCTCATGTACCTGATGGAAATCAAATTTGGTCTCTTTATTTTGACGGGTCAAAGTCCAAAGAAGGAGCTGGAGCAGGCTGCGTCATTATCGATCCGGTAGGTGACAAAACATTGATTGCATGTAGGTTAGAATTTGAATGTACTAACAACACTGCAGAATATGAGGCTTTACTGCAAGGTCTCAGAAAAGATTTATATATGAACATTCAAAATTTGACCATCTTTGGCGACTCCGAAATAATGGTTATATAGGTAAGAGATTCTATCCACTGTTTGTCTCCGCATCTCAAAACCTACCAATCTGAGGTATGGAATTTAATGAATAAATTTTTTTCTTTCAATATAAATTCTATTCCTAGATTGAATAACTCTGAAGAATATCTATTAGCTAATGTAGCTTCTAAACTCTTTCCTGCAGAAGGCTTGTCCCTAGATGCATTCTCCGTCGAGATGTTGTTCCGACCATCTGTTCCTGACAACATCATGAACTAGAGAGTCTTCGACGACGATTAGCAGATTATTAGCTTCCTGCACATGGAAGAAACTTTTCAAGGTGCAGTGATAGACGAACACACACACGACGACAATTTGCGCGATTTCACGGTAATACCAGATCTGAGAAATCCTAAATCTTCATCAGACATGGTAAATTCGATCCGTAAATCTGTAGTTAGATTAGAGAAATTTTATGATATTCAAGATAAATTCAAAAAGTTGGTCAACTGTAAAACCAATAGTTCCTCGTTATCTTATGAAAAAGTAAACTTAGGAACTAATGATAATCCGCAATGCATTAATCTAGGGGTAGGGTGTTCTGAACAAGAAAAAGATGCATTTATTAAATTGTTCAAAGAATTTAAAGATGTCTTTGCATGGATGTATGATGACCTTAAAACTTTCGACCCTAACATCATACAACATGTCATTCCTATGAAACCCCAAACCTCACCCTTCCAACAAAAATTAAGAAAAATGCACCCTAAGCTTGAACCAACCGTTAAAAAAGAATTGAATAACCTCCTAAATGCTAAGATAATTTTTCCTTTTAGGCACACTCAATGGGTTTCTAACCTTGTACCTGTCTGGAAGAAAAGTGGGGAAATCCGACTCTGCGTCAATTTCTGAAACCTTAATAGAGCGTCTGATAAAGACAACTACCTTGTCCCACCCATGGAACAGATCCTTCAACAAGTATCTGGTTCTGACAGACTATCCTTACTGGATGGTTTTTCGGGGTACAACCAAGTCTTGATGTCTCCACCAGACTAACTTAAAACTACCTTTCGTACCCCGTGGGGCACCTACGCTTATCGAAAAATGCCCTTTGGATTGATTAACGCTGGTGCCACTTTCCAGAGAGAAATGGACATTGCTTTTCGAGGCTTAATCAATCAGTCCATCATAGTTTACTTAGATGATGTTACTGTATTCTCTAAAAACAAAACCGATCATCTAGCTCACTTACGAGTCATTCCACAGCGATGTCGTAAATACGACATCTCCTTAAATCCTAAAAAATTCATCTTTGCAGTAGAACAGGGTAAACTCTTAGGATTCATTGTGTCAAGCGAAGGGATGATTATCGACCCCGAAAGGACTCAAGTCATTGCGAAACTTCCCCCTCCTACATCCAAAAAATCTATGCAGTCTTTCTTAGGCCAGATTAACTTTGTGAGAAGATTTGTCCCCAATTTTTCCGAAATGGTCAGACCTTTGCAGAACCTAATTAAGAAAGACACCCAATATCACTGGGGACCCCTAGAAAATCAAGATTTTAATGAAATAAAGAAGGCCATAATAGACACTCCGTCTCTCATGAGCCCCGACTTTTCTCAAGACTTTACACTCTACACTTTTGCTTCTGACCGTTCCTATGCCACCGTCCTAACCCAAAAGAATGTCGAGAACAATGAAATACCCATTTCCTTTATGATCTCTACTTTCAAAGGTGTTGAACTTAATTACCCAGCAGTAGATTGACAAGCCTATGCTATTTTCAAAGCAGTCAAGCACTTCTAGTCCTATCTTTTGAAGTCAAGGATGAAAGTCATTGTCCCCTACCCAGCCGTCAGGAACCTGTTAGTGCAGAAGGAACTAGGTGAAAAGAGGGATAACTGGGTCACCTCCTTGCAGGAATATGACTTAGAAATCACCCAAGCTCAAATAGTGAGAGGCCAAGGGTTATGCAAGTTAGTTGTTGATTCAGCAATAGGACAACAAGAAGAAAGCGATGCGTCAAACCTAGGACAGCACGATCAAAATGCAATCTATTGCGCACAAAACCCTGCCAGTCCTTGGTATGATGATATAAGATTCTATCTTGAACATGGGTCAGCCCCCGTCACCTGGAACCCGCTAAAATAAGAGCGTTGAGATTAAATTCTGCCTCCTTTCATCTAGTTAATGGTATTCTGTTTCGTCAAAGTTTTGACGACGTACTGATGCACTGTCTTGAAAAAGACGAAGCAAAAAAGGTCCTGCTAGAGTTGCATGCAGGAGAAGCTGGTGGTCATTTTGGTGGTGACACCACTGCCCATAAGGTTTTAAGAGCTGGTTATTACTGACCCATGATTTTTAGAGACGCCCATGCCTTGTGTCGTAAATGTACCATTTGTCAAAAAGCATCAGGGCGGTTACAAAAACCATCCTTTCCTTTGCAACTCGTTTCAGTAGACTCTCCTTTTCAGCAATGGGGCCTTGATATCATAGGTCCAATCAACCCCCCATCCTCACAACAGCACAAGTTTATTGTGACAGATACATATTACTTTACCCGATGGTCTGAAGCTGCCATGTTAAGAACTATCAACACCAGTCAAGTAATTGCCTTTCTAAATTCGAATATTATCACTCGTTTTGGTATCCCTAATTGTTTATTATTCGATAACTCTTCTTACTTTTCCTCTCTTGATATGAGTGAGTTTTATTTGGAAAAAGGAATTAAATTGAAGTATTCTGCTAGCTATTACCCTCAGGGCAATGGATTGGCAGAATCAACAAACAAAAACTTGATTAAAATCATCAAGAGAACGGTAGCTGAAAATCACAAAAATTGGCACAATGCACTGTTAAACGCGCTCTAGGACGATAGGGTAACGCCAAAATCTGTTGTAGGTAACTCCCCCTTTTTTCTCGTTTATGGCAGAGAAGCAATTCTGCCACCTCACATTCTTCTTCATTCACTACAATTGTTGCAGAAATTTCAAGAAGAAGATTGTCCCCCTTTAGAAAACCAAATTAACGCTTTGATGAAGCTAGAAGAGGTAAGAACCCAAGCTAAATGTAAGTTAAATCAGCATCAACTATTGGTTAAAAGTTGGTTCGATTATAATTCTTCTTCTGATAGGAATTTTGAAGTAGGTGACCTCATCTTGAAATGGGACAAACCACATGAGGGAAAGGGAGAGCACACGAAATTTCAAAACTTATGGCTTGGACCATTTTTAATTGCTGAAAAAGTTGGGTCCTAGCTCTTTTCAATTGCAAAACCTAGAAGAACAACCTGACACCTGTCTGGTGAATGGCCAAGCCTTGAAAAGGTACTTTGCTTGATGACAACCCTTGTATATTATGTACATATTTTGCTTTTGTTTTCTTTTTCTTTTGTTTTTTGTTTTTGATTTCTTCTTTGAGTTTATTAGCTTGTGTTTTTGAAAATACACATACCTATATACTAAGCTATTCAGACAAAGAAAACAAAAAATTCCTTCGTTGAAATAACTACTAAGAAGATTGTATAAACATCAATTGTATACTTCGGAAATTCTTATCTGTGTTGGAAAAAAGTCTATTGTTTGAAAGAAGTTGACTGATTTCGATCTCTGAGTAAATCCTGTCATGATCATCTATTATCTTTTTACGCTGTCCCTTTTCCTTAAGGGAATGACTCAGAAGATGTCTCCCTACCTTAGGAAGTTGGTTTTGTAAATGAAACATCTCTGGATCTTAATAAAGGACACTTCTAAAAAAAACTCTGCTGAGGTCTGAAAAAATATGTTAAAATATCATAATTTTTAGCGTCACCCCGCTCAACTATATCTCTTGAAAAACAAAAACAAAAAAAATCAATAAAAGAGCTATGGGAAGTGCTTGTAATCCCGCGGGGATGTTGAATAGGTCTACTGGCAGCGGGTAAATGCATGCATGGCACCAATACAACTTTCCCGAGGTATTGAATAGGCCCGCTGGCAGTGAAGCAATGTCGGGTATATGAAAATTTGCAAATAAGAAACCTCTTAATGTCCTTTATTCTGATCTAGAACTTCTTGGCAGGATACATATGTCAGAGTGGGTTAAATGAAAACCCTGTCGAGGCTATGGATGCCTGCTGATAGCAGTGGCTCTGTCAGCAGTATTGGGGATTTTATCTTTAACATCATAACTCTCTTATCTTCAGACTGTTATCAGCTTTCATCCTTTAAACACTGCTGGAATATTTGGTTAATGATGATGTTTACACGATTTTCTGGTTGTTATTTTTGAGATAGAATTTTTCTCGTTATCCTAATATGAATTTGTTCTTTTGGCAGAGATAACTGCTTCTACCACTGTGTGACCATTGTTGGCAGCAAATTCACATTTTTCTACTGTTCTTATAAGCTGCCTACACCAGTGTTTTACAAACCTTAATTTTCATCGCAATTCTCAAATAAAACAACACTTTTATTTTTGCACTATTCACACAATTACCTTTCTTCTTGTTTTCACGACTGTAAGTGTGAAAACTTGGTTTTCGAGTTCTCATTAAATTCATCACTGAATTCTCATTATCATTCTTGTCGATATGCCCATTGCATTTACATTTTACTTATCATTATGCAGTTTGCAAGACCTTTTCATCTGTACTCATTTGACATTCTTTGATTGATTATGTAATTTCGTTTCATGAGTAATTGAGTTTGTGATGCATCAGTGATTGGATTTACATGTTATTTGATCAATTCACTTGTCACGTTGGTCGCTTAAAAAAACATTGGCACATTGGTTAAACCCTTGGTATGAATCGTTTCATACAACACTTGGTATTGGTTTCAATTATGTGTTTGGTTTTATGGCATAACTATTGCTCGCATGAATGATTAATACACTTACCATTGATTTCATTCGTCGAGCGAGTAGCATAATTGTTAACCTATACAATAGTGGGTTGAATAGCTATTTCCGCCGGTGATTGTACTGTAGATATGACTGTCGTGCATGTATGAACCAACGCCACCACCTTCGCACGATATGTCATTAATGTTTACCCCTATCCCTGTTTTACCTCTGCTAGCATCGAGTAAGCCTTTGAGAATTCTTTCCTTGCATATGTTGTGATTCAAACCCTGGCTCATTCACATCACTTATTGTGTGCTCTTGTCTATGGCACCGGTGGTGCAAATTGAGCCTAACGGTAGTCAAGCTCTGTTACTCTTTGATAACACCTGTAAAGAATTATAAGATAATGGTTGGCTCACATTTGTACAGAGGTTTGAGGGTTTCAATCTGTTTGTTGCATAACAATTCGCCCTTACCTTTGATGGGTGTAGGGCCAAAGTAAGTGACATTCATCTTGAAATTAGTGAAGAGTTCATTAGCTCTGCCATAGGGTTAGCAGCCACGGGCCAGCGATGGTTTAAAAACTCTAAAGTTGATGAGGTGCCATGGCCATTACTATTTGTATCATGAAAGGTCATATCCTGTGACAAAGGTATGCCTATTTCCACACTTAAACCAAGGTGGCATGATATTTTGATAATGGTTAAACAATTTATGACCTGTGAGGGTCAGTATGGATTGGTTTTTCTTTATCACCTTCGATTGTTAATGAATTTAATGGGTCATCTGTTGAACATGCCATTTTACTTCCAGCGTAGTCTTTACAAAATGGCAAAGATGTTCAAAAGAGTGAAAGATGACAGCAGCTTGTTTCACCATGGCTTAATTAGACTCATCGTTGTTCATCATTTAAACCTCCACGACGATAATTGGCAAGCTTTTCTCTCTCGGAATGGATTTGTTGATTCATCGTCTGTCCAAATCAATAAGTCTGTGGTTAGTGAGACTAAGGTCGGGCCACCCGTTCCTTTCCATGCACTTCTACCCTCTCCCAAACCCTCGGTCTACCCTGATATCGACCTACCTGACATTATAACAGACAAGGTTGAGGCTGTTAAAAATACTATGAGCAAGAAGGTCAAGGGTAACCCTACTGTCGACAACAAAGGTAAAAAGAACGCTCAATTGATATCGAGACTTGCTTGGAATAAACCTAAACCTAGTGTTGATCTAAAGCCCATAGTCCGCAGTGAAGACTCGGACTCTGATATCGAGTGCTTCCTCACTGAAGAGTACCCTTACTCCCATGGATTATGCTCCGAGCCACCCTATGACTTTGTTTCTAATTTACCCCCTTGCCTAAAAAACAATCCTAGATACCCAGGGATCAAGCTACCTAATGAAACCCTCGGTGATCTGAACAAACCGTCGATTTTCGCTTCAAAGCCCAAGCAGACAATGTGTGTCCAATGTAATGTGTGGCTGGAGCGCTACTATACCGATGTTCCCTTATTACATTCGAAAATCAAATCATTGGAACACCAAGTTATAGTGTTGACAAGTGAAAGGGACAAGCTTCAAGCTAATGACAAGAAGCAGAAAACCACTGGTTCCATCGTTTTTAGGAATGTCGAATCGACTACAGCCTTCGTCAATTCCAAACTATTATTGTCTGCTGATTATCCAGGTATGCATTTCGATATCAATTTCATTTTATCAATTGCTTGGATTAATATAATGAATTGTTTTTTGAGTTTCGATAGTTCTTTTCATTATTTGAAATGATTCTTTCATGGGTTGATTATCAAAAACGATTATGCTATGAACCCTGTACAGTACATTTATTTTGCTAAACTTAAACGAACATATGATTTGGTTATGCAATTTTTCGTGCTCAGTTTAGTACAAGTGATTCATTGATTTTGATTCAGTTTGGTTCATTTTTTGTTCAATTCTGTTTGATAGTTGATTTGGTTTGATTGTAATTAGTTTCGTTTAGTCCAAATAAACTCAAAACAACTCTGTTCTGAATTAGTATTCTCGATTGGATTTTAATATCTTTGACCTATGCAAAAGACCTACTTGCTATAATCATGGACTTGTGTTGATTCATAACGGCTGTAACAAACACAAACTGTTTTGATCCATTTTGATTTGATTGATGCATGTCTTGAGTTTGCACGATTGCTTGTTTTGAGTTGGATTCGTATCGAAAATAGATTTGATGCTGCTCTGTTGATTTTAATTTTCAAAACAAGTTTTTTAAACTCTGATCGACATATTTTATCTTTGTTGAATTCGTGAGAGAAAATTCGGCTGATAGTCCATTTTGAAATGAATTCAAGTGATGATTTCATTGACTGTCAATCAATTTTGTTTGCCCCAATTGGAAATAAAAAACGACTGGACGAGTCCCACAGATCCTGTTATCAACCGATTAATTCCATTATGATTTTGTTTGTGATAATTTACATACCATTTTTGATTTGATTCGCTAATTCCATGAATCGTTTGCATATGTTAATACAGTTATATCAATCTGAAAACAATCTTGTTGATTTTGTGTGGACTCGATTGTGATCTTGTGGATAGCTGAAGCAACTATTTGTGTTGATTTCAATTGGTCCATGAAATGATTTCATTGTTGTTGAGTTATTCCATATGATGTTGTTTACCCGAATGGGTGATAACAAATCAAACAGAGTGTATCTATGTCTTTTATCATTTGATTTAGTTTGTTCAATTTGCATACAAGTGTCGATTTGAATGAGGCTTTTAGCAATCAAATATCTTTTAATAGTTTGAATGTATCTTCTAAGATTCGAATTGATCTTTAATATGATTCTGTGTTTGATTTAGACCAGCTATAGAATTGCAAGATTCTGTAGCTAGTATTTAGAGTTAGATTTTTATCGATTCTATCAACAAAATATCCTCTTAACTTGTTCATTTTTGTCCTTGTTCAGGTACATATGAATTGCAATGGTCAATTTGGGCATGCTGTGACAATCTAGGAGATATTTGTGTGATATAGTTTTTATTTTTAAGTTGTTAGTTTGAGTTAGAGATAGAAACTTGGGATATTTTCCCAGATTTGTGTAAACAGTTTTGATAACTTCCACAGGGATGTTTTACCCTGTGGGAGGTCTTTAAATACTTATTATTTTTGTAATAATGGGCATCCTCACTTGTGGGAGAACCAGGCTATGGATTTATGATACAAACTGAGACGAGAGTTGATGTCTTGTAACAGCTTTCGCTTTCAATATATCAAACTTTTGTTTCAAGTTTTATGCATATCACTTTGCAGTTGATTATAGACTACTTTAGCTATCATAATATATTGCAGGATGATATGATTTGATTAATGTGCTATCCATATATGATCTCTTTCATTATTCTTAAAGTACAACAATCACTTTGTTTCAGTTAATGAATGACAGATTTCTCTTCTTTATTAATTGAATCATTCTATATAGATCTTTCCATGCAGATTTATCTAACTGTGAAGATTTATAAATCATAAGTTGCTGTAAATTTTTATGTCTTGTTTGTCCTGTAATTATATTTGAAGAGAACAACTGCTTCTAGTTTACGAGAAGCTCGTGGATAATTCGGTGCGGGTTTCCTCCCTCCGATCAACTAAGACAATCATTACATACAGGATGAACCTGGAGCGTTTCTTCAGGTCAGTTTTTTATTTATTTGATAGTTAATTTGTTAGTATAGTATAAGTAGTTTAGTTAGATATATGTATAGTTTAGATTTGTAGTTAGAGTTAGTATTTTAGTTGCCTAGTTTAGTTAGTTTTTTGTTATTTCTTTTTCATAAAATTATAAAATCAAAAAACAATAGTCTCGTTGTCTTAGGACAGAATACAAATGATTTTTTCAGGTTTTCATTCAAATCTGTAAATTGTAAATATTGTACATTTGTGAATAAGATTTATTTATGTTAGTAGTTAGATATTTAATTTCTTAGAGTTAGCATAGTATTAGATAGTAGATTGTATATATAATAGTTAGATTTGTTTAGTTTGTTTTAATAGTTATTTTTAGTTAGATTAGTTAATTTAGAGTAGTTTTCTTTTGTTTTCTTAGGACTTAGATCGACTAAGGGAGCCTCTAAAACCATCAGGGTGGGTTATCCCAAATATCTTGGGTTATTTAGACAACCCTGGACCGGATCCACTCTCCCAGTTGACGGACGGTCAAGTTCACCCTTCAACAAGCCTCCTTCTAGTTGGAACTAGAGAATACAGGGAGTTTTCGCCTCCTTCAGGTTGGTTCCTGTAAATCTGGGGGTTAGTGCCTCCTTTCAGTTAGATATAGAGAATATTGGAAGTTGTAGCTTCCTATTAATGCAATATTTTTATTATATTAGTAAAGCATTATGTGGTTTTCTTCCATTTGGATTTTCACATAAATGCATTATGCACTGTGTGTTTGTTCTTCTACACTTTACTATATATTGGGATGCATTTATTTGACTGAAATGTTAACGTTTTCAAAAGGTGATAAATTATAATTGATATTGATTCACCCCCCTTCTCAGTATCAAAAATTGGTATCGTAGCAGGTTACCTTTAGAATTATCTAATCACTGGAAGGAATATCGTGAGAAAAAATGGAAGGCCACATTCCAAATGGGATTCCACCATTTTATGGAAAGGATTATGCATACTAGAGAAAAACAATGCAAAATTACTTGAAAACTTTAGCAATGGATATATGGATCTCAACTGTCAATGGCTCTACAGTTACGAAAAATAATCCAACTAATTCAGGTGAGAAGAAATTAATGAGTTGTAATTCAAAGGCTAGGAATGTTATCATAAGTGGATTGACACCCACTATTTCTAGTGAGGTGATGGGTTGTAGCGAAGATAAAGAGGTTTGCGATGAACATCAAAATATTTATGAAGGTGATATGAAATTCAAGAAGGTCAAGCTTCAATGACACATAACACAATTTGAAAACCTGAAAAATGAATGAAAAATAAGATATTACAACCTATTTAATCTGAGTAGATAAAATTGTCAATTCCATCAGAGGATTAGGAGAAGAAGTCAAAGAATCCTTGGTTGTACATAATGTGTTGACATTAGTTCCTTTGAGATATTATGCCAAGGTCTCGACCATTGAAGAAACTATGGATTTGACCAAAATAATAATGGATGAACTACATGGGACACTGACAACATATGAAATGAGAACATATACAAAAAATGGACAGCCAAATAAAGAAGCATATTTTAAAGCCATGAAGAAAACAAGGAACAAAGAACACAAAGTAGAAGAAACCCTAGAAGATGAATCAGATGACGAGGAAGGATATTTAGTAAGGAGGCTCAAGAGAGGAACCGACAAATTCAAAGGTAAGTTACCTTTTAAATTCTTCAATTGTGGTAGAATAGGAAACTATGCTAAGAATTTCCTTTTGAAGAAAATAAAAGATTCCACAAGAAAAATAGTCTTTACTCTAAGGAGGAAAACAATTCTTAAGATGAAAGCGATGGAGAAGCAAGGGAAGGTAAGTTCTCTTCATAACTCAAGAAACTCAAAATGATGACCACCAAAATTCCCAAAAAAATGAAATCAATTCTAAAGAAGAGTTTGATGTAGAGAGAGAATAACGAAACATAGAATCTTCCTAGGGAAGTAAAGACATCACATAAAGTAAACATGAAGATGAAGAAAATATTGAAAAATTGAATCATGTTGAAGAATATAATATCAAGATCGGAAACAAAAATAGAGAGTTAAAAAACAAATTGAAAATTCGTGAAGAAGAGAATAATGAGCTTGAAAAGACAATTGAAATATTGAAGGAGAAATTAGATAAATACAAGAAGAATGAAGATTATGAGAAATTAAAAGAAAAATTGGATCACACAATAAAAGAGAAGATGTTGAAAATGGAAAATTTGAATTACTACAGGAAACTTGAAAGAGGTAATGAAAAGTTAGATGGAATTCTTAGAAAATAGAGATCAACTACCCATAAGACATGACTTTGATATGAAAATAGTTTGAAGATAGCAGACACAAATAACACAGACAGGGAAGATGAAGGAGATTATAGAACCTATGCAAATTCCTTAAGAACTGGACTCAAAAAACAATAGGGAGTTGAAGAACAATAGGAACATGACACCTCCAGCTGGAACAAAAGATCAGAATTGAGAAGAGGTGAGACATGAAGAAGGTCCTTTTCTACCAGGTATGAGAGTATTTGTTTTGTTTATTGTTATTATTATAGAAACTTTGGACACAAAGTAATTCACTATCAATGAAAGAAACAAATATATGAGAAATATAAGTGCTTATGGATATCCAAAGGACAATCATGTAAGTAATAGAACTAGAAATTCTCATGGATTTGTCAATACAAATTACAATCCATTTGTTCCACAGATGGATTAGAATGTTGTATGCTAAAAATCCAATAATATTGGTCACAAAGGGCGAGATTGTAGAAATATGAAATAAGATGATCCTATCATAAAACTAGATACAGCATGGGAAAATAAACAGAATCCAAACAAGGAAGATTTCTGATTAGCATTTCTTTCTGAAAATAAGGAAGATAAGTGTTACATAAATAATGGGTTATCAACGCACGTGACTGCGGACCAAAACAAATTGATTATCTTAAAGAAAGAAAATAGTGATAGTGTTTCATTTGGAAATGACTCCTCTATCAAAATACTTGGAAAAGGTGCAGTGAGCCTTGGAAATGAAATGTAAAAGAAAAAAATGTCTTACTAGTTGAATATTTGAAGCATAATCTCCTTAGTGTCAATAAAATATGTGATCAAAGATACAATCCTAAGTTTTCTTCCCGAATATGTGAAATCAAAGAGGAAGACTCAGGAATATTGGTTGCAATAGAAACAAGAAGACCAAATAACATATACATCCTAGACAAACAGGAGAGAAAGAAGATTGAAGTCACATGAAAGGGATCCAAGGAATATAACAAGGAAGGAAAGGGTAATAAGAGAGAAAAGGAAGGTGAAATACTATTGAGCACCATGAGTTCAGGGGGAGTAGCCCCAAATATAAGAGTTACCCTTTTGATTGAATTCAAAGGGGAAGAGAAAGATCAGGACCATTATGACATGGGGAGTATGAGTGTTTCCATCAATTAAAAAGGGGGCAATTGTTGAATAGTGTTTTCCTTGATGTCAAAGACAATCATTGGTGGTCAACATGAAGAACCCTATGGGTTTACTTGAAGGAGTCTCCAAAGTGGTCCCCTTATGGCGTATATTTAATCATGTCCCTCCTAAGAAGATACTTTGAAGAATCCCACAAGAATCCCCATAGGTGTGGTACAGATTCCCCTATATCCAAGTGAAGAATCCTATAGATGTCCAATATGAATATTGAAAAATGGATATTGTTGAAAGTATTATTTGTGGTCAATTTGGATACCCTATATTTGAGGGAATTTTTACCCTAAATAAATAAATCAAATGGAAGCATACGTTACATGGTTGGAAATATTATTCTAATATATTTCTAACATTATATGGAAGTCCCTCTAACTCCATAGGAATAAGGAGATTTGAATTTTTTCATCCAACAACCCAGCCAAAAAATTGAGATCGGCTCAATGAATGTTTGGGGACAAAATTACTATAAATACAGGATAGAATTTCACTGTTTTTTAGAAACCAAGAAATAGATAAAGTTTAAGGTGCGCACAAGGTGTTTGAGGTGTCTTCTAGTGTGTAAGAGGAGTCTAACGGATTCTCTTAAGGTCTTTGTTATTCTCAAGGTATGTTATAAGGTTGTGTTGTTGTCGTAAGGTTGCGATGCTTTCGTATGCTATGGTATGAATTTGTGATGTTATCGTTAGGTTTTTTGGGTTTATATGT
Organism: Picea engelmannii; assembly: GCA_009831015.1. NCBI lineage: Eukaryota > Viridiplantae > Streptophyta > Pinopsida > Pinales > Pinaceae > Picea > Picea engelmannii. The sequence continues at coordinate 145,694 of ML787405.1, read as the reverse complement.
GGACCCATGTGGACCTAGGATCTCTATGTGGACCCAATTTGTGAGGCTCATATTCTAGAGATTTTGGCACATGATTTGAGGCATATCGTTCAAGATATTGGCACAACTTTTTATGTGGTTGTTGGATTTTATATGTGAACCCATGTGGACCTAGGATCTCTATGTGGACCTAATTTGATGATGATGATGTATCAATGATAATGATAGAAAGAGTGACAATGAAAATGAAAGTGACAAGTTGATTCTTTTATATACATATTTGAGGGTGGGAGGAATGGGCAAGAAAAGGGGGTTGGAGCCTCCTTCCAATTGGAACTAGAGAATCTAGGGAGTTGTAGTTTCCTTTAGGTTGGTGCCTATAAATCAGGGGGCTTGTGCCTCCTTATAGTTGGATATAGAGAATCTTGGAAGGTGTAGATTCCTATTAATGTAATATTTTTACTATATAAAAAAATCATTCCATGGTTTTCTTCCATTTGAATTTCCACGTAAATCTATAGTGGACTATGTATTTTTTCTTATGATATTTACTTCATATTGGGATGAATTTACTTGTTTGAAATTTTAAAGTTTTTAAAGGGTGCTAAATTATAATTGATACTAATTTACCCCCTCTCTCAATATCAACATGAGAGTCATGGAAATGATATGCTATTAAGAAATCCATGTCCTTGGAATTATTGTCCAAGGTTGGCCTTTATTTTAAACTCTCGTCTTTGTTTTCACATGCGGTTACTTCAGGAAGAACTCACAGATTGAGGGTGTCATTCTACTTAAAAAAGAATACATTGGTATTTTTGTTTGTTGGAAGACCATATACATGAAAGGGTATCCATATTGCAACTACATGTAAAAGTTAAGGAATAACCAATTAGGATCTATGTAAAGAAGGTCATGCCCTCATACTTTTGTTTATTTTTATTGTAGCAGTAACTAAAGGTGAAAATGCTACCTAGGAGGAAGATGTAGTCGATAATTGAATCCAGAAGCACAATCAATCAATCCATGCAGTATATCTGTATTGATTGTTGTTTCTCTATTCTTTTCTAGGAGATTAATGATAAAATAAAAACCAAAGAATGAAGGAATAAAATTCCAAAACTAAAGATATAAATCAACAGTCAAATTCTCAGAATGCAAGAGTAGGTATGTTGATGTAGTATTAACAATTTCCTTTGATTTGGTGTTAATAATTTCCAAGGGTGTGTTATTTTTGACGTGTGGGATGAATCTGACATTTTGATAAAGAGTCAAGTAATCAACCCTAAAAATGTATTTTGGATTGATGGATGATGGTGAACGTATTGGTTGAGAAGAAAATATGTGGGTAAGATGGTGAAAATGTCTTCAATGTTTTGGTAATGTGAGAACTTAATTTTATAATTCGTAATGGGTGTGAAGTGAAATTCATCTTGGAAACTGCTTGGAATGGTCATGTAGGGTTTAGTCATTTTAAGGGGGAAATTGAGTAAATTTGTATGTATTTTATAAGAAGAGGTCCTTATGGTGAATTAAAAGGTCTTAAAATCTTGTAAACAATATTGTCTTGAGAAGTTGGAGATTCCTATTTGGTGTTACTCGACACTTCAATTTAATTTATGAGGAAGTATAAAGATGTCTTGAAAATATAAAGTATGTCATGCCATTGAAATACATTATTGTAAGTATCAGTGGAAGAAACGTTAGATAGTTATTATAGTGACATTTACTCTGGTCGAATATTGTCACATATGTTGGAATATTTTTTAATACGGAGATGGGGGGGGTGAATCAATATTATCCTTTTTCAACAATTTAAAACCACTTAAATGTTAATTTTATTAAATCAAAACAAAATATCAACAAAAAGATACAGTATGCATAAATTAACGTGAAAAACACAACTTGGAAATAATCACAGCTATTCTTTTTATTTTTAATAAGGATTACATTTAATTCATGACCTGCAACTCAAAAGTAAACACCAATTTCCTATTTTACTATCACCAACTAGAAGGAGGTTGTGAACCCCTAGATTTTACCAACACCTACTCAAAGGAATCATTGACTCCCTATTTTATTTAGATACAACTGAGAAGATGTTGCAACACCTTGGTTTACCAGCTTCAACTAGAAGGAGACTACAACATCCTTTGCAGACTCCAACCTTCCCTAACACCACCCAACCTCCCTTTTTATGATAAGTACTTTAAGTTCAAATATTGTCAATCTTCTTTAGATAGTCTTGCATATATTCATTTCCTTTATTGGCCTCCTACTATGTTATTGATATTAAGATTTCATGCTCAAAAACACACCTTTCAACAATAATTTCCATTTATATAGTTTTCCAATGGTCATGTACAAGAGAATATCTGCACCTTGTCAATATAGGAATGTATCTCTTCATTATAAGTATGTACCTTTTCAATAAAATAAGTCATTGTGAATTTTAAATAATCTTTATAGGAAAAGTCATATTCTTTTTGAAAAGTCATATTCTTTTTGAAAAGTCATGAAATTTTTTAAATAATAATTGATTTTCCCCCCTTTTTAATTTTTGAATTCACTTTTTACCTTAACATGTGTAAATACTACGATGGTTTTTAAATACCATGTGCACATACGATGTGCATTTTCACTTCTACCCTTTTTCTTTTACCTTTTACTTTAATCTAATTTCACTTTTACCATTTTATCTAATCCAATTTCACCTTTATATTTACTCTTATTTTACATAAAATCCACGTGCACCTAACTTTTCAACTTTTGTTATTTATGAAAGTCATATTTATGTTTAATAAGCTTTAATTTCAACTTTTTCATAAACTTTGTTTCCACTTAACTTTTACACTTTTATATTTATTAAAGTGATACCAAAGTCACATTTATATTTAATCACTTACTAATCTTTGACATATATTTGATCACTTACTAACCTTTGACATCAAAGACAATTCATTCAACAATTGACTTCCTAGGTGGATCTAACCATTGCTGCTACTGGAAGTTGTTTGGGTTTGAGGACTTGCCCAACTTTATTTTGGAAATAATTATGACCAAAACTTGCTATAAAATATCGACTACCATGTTGATCTAACAAATTCAAGGGTTCTCAGTGATGCATGCACAAATTTCCCTTTGAATACTCTCTGAAATGATAGTTCACGAGAAAGTATTCAATAGGGTGGATCGAGAGTACTTGTTCTATTCATCATAGTCCTATATCAATAGAATATATAGTCATCAAGACAACCTGAATTGACCAATGCAGTAATTGAAATTGCCTCACTCTTTCATTTTCATTCTTTCTAAGCATTCGACCAGACGATCCCCTATATTTCAGTAGTCCATTATGTTCTTGTAACTCAATATTATTATATCTTTCACTATAGTACCATGTCATAATTCACTATGGTACTTTTTGTCTTCATGTTGAAATCAATGCCAACATGATATTTTCATCAATATTGTAACGGTTCTGCTGCTACAAATACAAGTGACTCAACGCAAAACAATTTTTTTATTTTAGTTTTAAATAAGGAAGAAAACAATGACAACAGTTAACTAACAAAACTTGACGACGAAAAAAACACACGCAATTCAAGCAACAAACAACTTTACGACCCAACATACTAGCACATCATGCAACTATATGTAACACCCGAAAATCCAATCAATTCAACCCAACAACTTCGATGACCAGTGATTAGAACCCTTAAGGTGAGTGAGAAAAATCAAAACGTTGCAGAACAAGGTACCAAAATTCAATTACAACCACCACTTCACCCTACATGGGAAGTGCATGACCAATCCAGTTTTCATATGCACTTCTCTATCAATGCGCACATTGATCTCATCCTAAGGAATTATGCTGCCACATTGCGTCAAGAAAAAGTAACTAAGAAACAAGATTAAACAATCCAAAGCCTTTAAATCAAGGCACAAAAGCCCCATGCCAGAATTCCAACTTAACTATCATATCTAAAACGAATCTATAGATGATAAAACCCCTAATCTATTATGTTACACTTCGACGTCGGGTAACCACATTCAATACTTTTAATTGTGCAAGGTCAAATTATAAGAGTCACAAGCCAACTCCAAACGACATGTGATACTTGAAAATGGGTGTGTGCAATGTCTAAAATCAAATCATAGGTTAGAAAAAATAAATCTAAGTAAGGGAAGTGATCACCTAACATCACACATAAGTGGAAAAATGGATTTCTAAGAAAGCAATGATATCGCTTCAATAATTCTAAGTGGTAGAAGGGTTCTAATAGTGCATGACATCTGATATGTTGAGCATAAACTAGGGACTTTGACTGGCTCTAACAAGGTTGTTAGTAATTTAAATTTGCAAAAGATACAAGGTATCCCTAGACACAGTGAAGTCAAGATAACCACTACAATACAATCATATCAAATTCTACCACTCTAAGAAAATTTTCATATCCCTTAAAATGCAATGTATATTGTGATATACTTTATGATAATTCAAATTGATATGTAAGGTCTTGCATCAGAAATCCTGCTTACCCACAACATATAATGTGGAAAAAGATAACCCTTTAAAATCTACTTGCACATACATGGAACTTGACGTTTTGAAACTGTTGTATTTAATAATGAAAGAAACTATTGTAATATACAATTAACAATTAAAGAATAGTTATAAGAAATTAAAGAAACTATTATGATAAACAATTGAAGAAACCGCCTTAATAAACATTTAAATCACCGCTGTACAATAACAATTCTATTGATTGATAACTCTAGAGCGTTTTCGAACATATAAAAAGTGTTGTCTTTAATCCAATATAAATAAATCTCTTTCTATATTCACAAAACTCCACCATTGCATAGTCACAATCAGTGCCAATACATAGTCATAATCGTTGCCATTACATAGTCATAATGAAACTACAAAATCATTGTCAAATAATTAAATTCACTTCTTACTAATAATGATATTGTATCAAGGTGAAATTCATTGCCAAGCCATCCCGATATTGTAGTAAATAAATATGTAAATAGGGTAATATAATTAAAACACAGTAAAACGTAAAGTAAATAAAGGTAATAAAACACAGACAATAAGTGGTCAATGAAACATAGAGGAATATCATATATATGTACAACTATATAAATTGGTGAGTGTTGTGTGTTGTGCCTCGAAATTAGTGGTGTGAGAGTGGGGTATTGTGCCACGAAATTCATGGTGTACCCACTGTGTAAATGCCCCAAAAATCGTGAGGTGAGTGCTATGACACATGCCCAGAAAACTGTCCAGAAATAAATCAATGTTAATCAACATAATTTCGGTGCCATTCCAGGGTTAAAAAAAAATGCAGTCAACCAAGGGGTAATTTCATTTCCAATCAAGTAAGATATTCACTATATATGTAACTTTGTATAATTCATTGTATATGTAACTTTGTGATATTCAATGTATATGGAACTCCATTTAAATGTATAAATTGTTGTATAATATTGCTATCCATATTCACTATATAATATTGTTATCCATATTCATTGTAGATAAATTGGTATCCAATTTCATTGTATAATATTGCTATCCATATTCGTTGTATAATATTTCTATCCACATTCGTTGTATATGTAACTCCATATAACTTAAATTGATGTCACTAAATTGCTAGAATTAGATGTTTCTAACCCATTTAAATAACACATAATTAAATAAAAACATTGTCAATAAACGTTGTCTATCAATCAAGGGGATTCACTGCCACAGGATATATAAAATCGTTGACCTACATATTAAGATGTTGTCTGAGTATTAAAATTTAGTCAAATATATATGTAACATGCAAAGTGCATAAATGATAAAGATGACATAATATAGATGAAATTGCAAGGTGACTAAATGCTAAGAAAAATGGATCGCTACCCAGCAAAGTCGCAGAGTAAATTAATCAATAAATGCATATGTAATCAATCAAAGAAATGCAGGGATAATCCTTCAAGGAAACAAAGGGGTTTTCAGAGTTTAAGCAATCAAACGCAGAGTTACTCATTAACAAGAAGGCACAATGACTAATAATTCAACCACAAATCAATCAAATGTAGAGATAAGTAACGAATAGACGATTGGGAAAAATGTATCCTTCACTCATCATCCATGGACAATAAAGAAGGGAATTAGAATCTGTAGGTATTTAAACACTGAAGTGGTGATCGCCGATTCTGCTCCTAGCCAACTTCTCAGGCATGGAATGATGACTAAAGGGATAAGGTACGAAAGATAAAAAAACAATCTCTTCATAATAATAAACAAAACCCACACAGAGAAGTCATTGAATCATAATTTGGGTTCTCCAAGGGAAATCCATTCAGAAAACAAAAAGGAAGGGGATTACAATACTGTATAAAAGAAAGTGTGAGACATTGCATGGAAATGAAATCTTAAACCGAGCACAAATAAATAACATGTGTAAATTTAATTTTATTTTAAGTAAGAATTTAAATCAATGTACCTTAGCCAAACGTGAATGCTTTGTAGTTTTTGTCATTCATGCGCTCCATCCAGCTTCCTCTTGTCAACCGATGTGACCTCACCAGTACCTCCCAGCCAACGCTATCGGTACTCTTCTTCTCCCTAATCCCCTCGAGCCGCAAAGGGACCACACACACTATACAAAAGAATAACTAGCACCTAACTCTCCTTGCAAAGTCGAGCTACCACTCATTACCCAAGCTGGGTATCCCAGCTCCCACAAGAGAATTTCAGTCAAGACAAAAATTCAGCAGAAAAATGTTATGCATAAAGATCAGATCCATACTCCTCCTCCTCCATCCTTTTTATAGATTTTTCAAGTAACTAGTATCCCAAATTCTCATTAATTTCATTTTTCATTTAATTAATTAGGAAAAACCTCCCCCGTACAGATGTCACTCGATCCCCTAGTTGCACTAGAAATTAATTTTATTAATTATTTAATTATTCCTTCCCTCACCCACCTAAAAGAATTCCTAAAAATGCTCCTAGGTGTCCCAAAATTCCCTTACACTTCTTAGATGACTTACGCCTTACTAAATTTCTAGTTGAGTTAAAAAATAGCAAGTTCCCAAGGAATGATTCCTTACTAAGTTAGACATTCATTTTTTTCTTTATGTTTTCCCTTTTTCCTTTAGTTTCCTATTTCTTTTAAGTTTCCCTCTTTTACCTTTTTAACTAAAAAATAATTTAGCAAGTGTAGAAAAACAACCATTTACCATTTTTCTTTTTAAATAAAAATTAAATTAGCATATGTAGATGAAACTACCATTTACCCTCTTTTCCTTTTTTTTTTTT
>ML787405.1:85464-129488 GCA_009831015.1 Picea engelmannii | reverse complement strand
CCCCCCCCCCCCGCGCCTTTCTACCTTTAAGCGGAGGGGGGGGTCCGGAATCCCATATGCATCTTCCCGACGGCCACGATTGAGTTACCCAGATCAACGGTGCTTATATAGCCCCGCCCTTCTCAACTGCCCTGTGATTAACTAATATGGGCCCTATCCCCGTCATTTCATCCTCCCTTCTGCCTTTCCCTTGCTGCCGTGTGTCATCCATCCATCTCTCCTCTTTGGTCCACGTGGTCTTCCCTTCTTCTCATTCATCCGCTCACTGCTTGCCACGTGTCCCGTTCCTTTCCACGTCAGCCTCTCACCTGAAGGTGAGTTCTTTCCTTCCGTCATCCCCCTCTCATCGCGTCACTCCTTCCACGCCCTTATAACCCGGCATGAACATTCCTGTCATGCACCTCATCCTCCACGCTGGCCTCCATACCTGTCCCTCAAGTTATTCAGTTATTCCAGGTGGCAGCGTGAGAAGTCGTCCAGATCCCGAAGTGCTGAGTTGGCTGGGCCGTTTTCAATCCCAAGAAGCAGTTATTGAAGCGGTTGGTGGTGGTTAGACATCGTCTCCACCATAATGGGGATGTCCTACAATGAATTAAAAGCACGTCGATTCACCGATGTAACTGTCAAAAGATCTATCGCGTCTGCAACAAGTTGCACGATTAGTCAAAGACTGCGGCTGCAGCGCGTCAGAAGCCATGCAGACGCAAAGCTTTCAATGCAGTTTCTTGGTTCCGCTGTTGATTGTTGTTTTGAGTATATGTAGGTATTTTTGCCATTTTTGTATCTATCGATGGTAGAGCTAAGCTCCCGACTGTAAAGTTTAAGCGACATTCTGGTTTCCTGGTTATGCCTCTGTGTTTGAGACTTCTTGGTTTATAACAAACAGTTCTCCTTTCTTCCATCTTTGTTTCATCTCATGCCGGAGTGTTCACAGTGAAGGATTCACGTGAATTGTTGCAGTTATGTTATGATAAAGGATTTGTCGTGGCATTTTTGTACTCTCTGGTTTTCAGTGTTTGAATATAAAGGGACTTTGTATTTGAATGCTCTCTTCTCCAGTCTGTGATGAACCTAATGTTTATTGTAGACCGCTGCACTCTTCCTGCATAAGTCTTCCACCTGCTCACCCTTTTACTACAACTCACTGTTTGGATTTTATCAAGACCTCGATCGTTCATGCATGCCTGGTCTAGTTTCCGAGTTGATACAATGTTGTTTTGAGTTTTCCTCCATTTGATCACCCTTTAAACAAATCGTGACATTAATCTGATGGGCGTCGGGCTCTGCTCCTGCTAGCAATCCAGGGGTGACTTCCGATAGCCAACACCCTCTACTCCACATGTGAGTCTAGTTGGAAAGCTATCATCATCTTGCATCATCAACGAATCATGCCAGTAATAATAATCAATTATCATAACTGTAAAGACCCCTTCATTATGAATACAAGCAAAGCATAAGTGTAATTATTATTTTATTTTTTTGCAAGAAGGCGACGACAACAACAATTTAACCACACCACTAATGACGAATGCAAGCATGTAGTTCAGACAACAATCTATTATGACTCCCCGCAATGGCACAAGAGCATCTGGGTGAAACATGCGTCGACAACAAGGAGAAAATGACTCCCGCCCTACGTAAACATGACCACACCTACCAGCTAAGGGACAACATCCCCCTCCTGACACAACGACATTGACAAACAAGGAATAGAACCTCAAGGCATGTGAACCAAATGCATGAAGGTGTTCAAACCATGCGCCAAAAGAAAACCTATAATGCTCAACAACACTCACATGGAAGGCACTGACTGCAGCCAAGTTATCATTCGTCGTTATCCAATAGGGCGCACCATGATCCCCTCATCAGAATTCATGCCATCCCTAGGTGATAGACATGTCTATAACCTTGGCACTACACATCCTATCTGGACCAAGGAGTCTAGATAACTTCGACGCGCTATGAGCCAAAAACTGACAAGAACGTTACACACATACCCTAAGCAATGGGTCGCCCAGTGTTAGGATATATAAACGCTTAGGAGTTAGTTAAGATCTACTTGGTCTAATGTGTCGTTAGGTAAAAGTGTGTTTCTTAGTGTTTTTCTTTAGTATGCATTTGTAGTTAGGAAATCCAACGGTCACGATATGTTCCCGACATAGAGTGATCCGACGGTTCATACTCTCCTCGATCTTAATGGCCATTGATCTGCGGATTAACACCTGATTGGTACATGATATTTATTTAAAGAGCATGGAGGGTCATTTGTCGAATGATTGTTTGTGAGAAACTCTCTTGTAAAATATCTATGTAATCTTTTTCTTTGCATTAATAAACTGCTCCAAGTGATCGCGTTGGCTGGGGTCGTCGATGTTTCCCCGTAGGGGTTTAACCACATGAAAAAATTGGTGTGTTGATATTTGATATGGTTACATGAGTGGTTACTAAAGGTTTTATTCCTCTATTGGAATACCTATGTTGTCAAACATGGTATCAGAGCCTGTTTAAAGACCCGTTCTTGTTGTAGATCGAGATCGTGAAACTGAGTTTCCTCATCCCCATTTTCTATAATTTCCATACATTTATGGGCTGAGAGTACTATTCCATTGCATTTGGAGCGCTCTTTTCAGTTATGAACACTTTTCGTTTCACTCGAAAAGGTTTCTGTTTGCCCAAGATACGACCATTATAGTCCGATCTGGACGTATAAAGCTTGAATATGCATCTTTTAAAAATTTTCCAGAGTAGTATTTTGGTTTTATTTCGGTTTTGTTTTATTTAATTTCGGGTTTCTACACTTTTGGATATGCATATTCTCTTTTACCTGTTCCCTATGTGATCTTGAGAAATCATAAATAGATAGGAAAAGGTGCATCTTCAAGGTAAGCTAACCCAAATCTACCCTTGTTGTCATCGAGAAGCGAAATTTTTTTCTTGTGTGAAAAGAGCTTTTTTTAGCACACTCTCCAAGGCCATCTTGAACAACAACAAAAACAACAACCCCAATCCTCTTTCTAAAAATTACAATATGTTTTGCTAGATCATTTGGTTAAAAGTTGCCCTATTAACTAAGAGGTCTTAAGTTCAAGTCTCTCCTTTGTTACCTTTTTTGAAAACGTTCATTCTAAAATTGTATAGTGTATTTCACTTCAAGTATAAAAGTGAATCACTATAATTATATTTAATATTTTATTTTAGAGTTATTTATTTTGCATGCATATTTTATGTTATAAAGTAGCTTCATTGTAAAATTGATCCCCACTTCTCTTTATAAAAGTGGGTCACTTCATAAAGAAACATACACAATCACGTGGTCATTTGATTACCGATTGTTCCTTTTTTAAAAAGGGCATAACTCTAACATCAGAAGTTCGTTTTCCGTGCCAGTTTTTTTAAAACTACATAACTTTTTGAGCTCTTTCCATCTAGATCATCAGTTTCAGTTTTTAAATCCACATTATCTTCATATTTAATATGGCTTCTACAAGTACTGTCTTTCTTACCAGCAACAACTACTTAAAGAATTCTATCTAAATCCAACTATACATTACATAAAAACCAAGCTATACCTTACGATCTATAAATGAGATTAATGCCTTATAAATCAAGCTATACATTCAATGAGACTTGATGTCATACCCATTCAATGAGATTTATTGTCATATGCATTCAATGAGATATACTGCCATATTCGTTAATGAAATTTAATGCCATAAACATTCAATATTATTTACTGCCACATGATTTCAATGAGATTAATTCCATACTCAGTTAATGAGATTTAATGCCATATACGTTCAAGATATACATTACAGTACCGGTAAAGGGCAGGGTTGTCAAGACAAGGCTCGCAAGAGATATGAAGACGCAAAGATAAGTGGCAAGTCACCCAGCAAAATAAAAATGAAGTAGACATAATAAGTTGGCAAATCACCAGTTATACACGAGGCAATGATTGAGTCTTTAAATATGGAAAATGCCCAGCAAAATAAAAATGAATGAAGACTTCATAAGTTGGGAAAATTTCCAATTATACACCAGGCAATGGTTTCGGTCTTTAAAGATGGAAAACAACCAACAAATAAAAATGACTGCAAACTTCATAAGTTTGGAAAATTTCCAGTTATACACCAGGCAATGATTTCGGTCTTTAAATATGGCATATGCACAACAAATAAAAATGAATGCAGACTTCATAAGTTTGGCAAATCACCCATTTTACATCATGCAACGATTTCCGTCTTTAAGGATGGAAAACACCCAACAAAAAAAAATGAATTAAGACTTCATAAGTTTGGCAAATTGTTAGTTATACATAGGTAATGATTTTGGTCTTTAAAGATGGCAAACGTCTAGCAAATAAAAATGAATGTAGACCTCATAAGTTTGGCAAATTGCCAGTTATACACAAGCAATGATTTCGGTCTTTAAAGATGGAAAACGTCCAACAAATAAAAATGAATGCAGACTTCATAAGTTTGGAAAATTTTCAGTTATACACAGGCAACGATTTCGATCTTTAAATATGGAAAACACCCAACAAATAAAAATGAATGCAGACTTCATAAGTTTGGAAAATTTCTAGTTATACACAGGAAACAATTTCGGTCTTTAAAGATGGCAACGCCCAGCAAATAAAAATGAATGGAGACTTCATAAGTTTGGAAAACTTCCAGTTATACACCAGGCAATGATTTATGTCCTTAAATATGGAAAATGCTATATTAATAAGGGAAAAACGCAGCCCCAACTAGTAACTAAACACAATCTTAATAAGCAACATTTTTAGTCTTAATATAGGCAAATCGACATAGCAACAAAGGGAAAGCGCAGTCACAACCAATGAAAATCCAACAAGAAATAAAAACGTAGAGTTTAACAAAAAAACTTTGCCATCAACTAATAAATTGCAGGGTTAATTAAACGCATCAAGGTGGACGACCAACAATCAGCCAAGGACAACAAAAGAGGTAGATGGCTGATAGGAACATCCTTCGCTCATCATCCATGCACATAAAAGTAGGGCATTGAGATCCATAGGTCTATTAATGCCGAAGCGACGACTGTAGATAAGGCTCTTAGCTGAATGCTCAAGCGCAGACTGATGAGCTAGGGATGAAGTAAAAAATAAACTGCATTCATCGCAATAAAAAAAAAACCTCAACATGGTCAATATATGCAAGGATCGAAATCCTTGAGAAATCAATCAACATCAAGATAAGGCTATGGGGAAATTTCAGTCATCAACTAGAACACTAAGACTATCATATCCTTTACCTAATTAAGCATACAAAAATGAAAGCATAAATCATACTAACAATCTACCATGCAAAAATAAAGGAAGCATATTGTTTCCCAATCGCTCGCTCTAAGTTGATGTCCCACGTGCTTCGTGCAACTCCCGCGTGCCAACCGATGAGACTTTACCGGTACCTCCCAACCAACGCTAGGGGTAATATTCTTCCCCCTTAGCCCCCAGAGCCATAAAGTGGCCACACACACTAAATAGATAATCAGCTAGCTCCCAACTCGCCTTGCAAGGTCAAGCTACCACTCCTCACCGAGCTGGGTATCCCAACTCCCACAAGAAAAGTCAGTCAAGTAGATATTTCTATAGTGTAACGTTACACAAATAGAAGAGATCCATCATCCTTTTCCTCCCTTCATTATATAGAGTTTCAAAGTCCTTTACTTTCCCAAAATCCCATTTAATTTAATGTTTAATAGTTTAATTCATAAAAATCCTCCCCATACATGTGTCACCCATCCCCTTCATTCCTCCATAAATTAATTTCATTAATTAACTAATTACCCTTACTTCCCTCACCAACCTAGAGTCATTCCTAGAATCGCTCACAGGTGTCCCCAAATTCCCTTACAGTTTTTAATGACTTTCCCCATTATTAATTTACTAGTTCAGTTTAATTTAGAAGGTTCTTTAATGTTAGATACCTAACTAAGTTAGACTTTCTGATTTTTCCTTGTGTTTCCCTTTTCTTTTGATGTTTCCTTCTTTTTCCTAGTTTCCTAATTATTTTAGATTTCCCTCTTTCCCCCTTTTTATTTAAACTCAAAAAGGGAAGTGCAGAAACTTACCCTTTTTCCCTTTTTCTTTCTAATGAATAAATTTTTAATTAGCATAATAAGTAAAACAATTATTTCCCCTATTTAAATTTTATCCCAAAAGATTTTATAAATCAATTTAATTGCTTACCCCCTTCTTGTCACAAGATTAATGAAGATTATCATTATTACTTATTATTATTATTATATATATATATATATAGTTTTTTTTTAAAGATAAAATTTTATCACGAGTAAAATTTAGACCTAGACCTTATTTTCCTAGGTTGGGGGACATTTTCTTTTTTTAAGGGAAAGGTTTAAAATCTTCCTTAACACTTTATTTGTCCTAAATCCATCTAGGTTTATCCAATTATTAAATAACCACACGACGTGCCCTTCAAGACACACTAGGTGCTCCAAGGGTGCCACTCACCTCTTTTTGTTTCGATTGTGTGACTTGCCCTTCATGACATACCACGTGCTCCAAGGGTGTCAGTCACCTCTTTCCATTTTTCTTGCGCGACGTTCCCCTCAGGATGCACCACGTGCTTCAAGGGTGCCACTCGCCTCTTGACTAACTTGGTAGACATAAAAAAACCCTGGAATCAATACTCCACCAGGTGATCTTGTGGGAGACTAACGGCCTCTAAGGAATAAGACCCCTACCTTATTATGCACCCCTTAGAATCATCCTGAGTGAATGTTGTAGTTTTCCCTCATGACATCGTGGGTCCTCTCGAACTAGGTAATAATTAACCTACAGTTCGAGCCACAACGAGAGTGCTAGTAGGCTGTGGTAGGGATGTTGTCCACACATCTCCCTCAACATCTTTGGTAGTCCTACGTGGCCCCTATACTCCACATGTGAGTCTGGTCGGCAAGATATTTTCAGCCTACATCATCAACGAATCATGTCAGAAATATATCCATAATCAAGTGTTCTAATCAGATGCACTAATATCACATATAAAACAATCAAACCCTAATAGTTCACTCCCCAACTCAATCCGGAGTCCAAGGGGTTCCATCGATGCCTCTGCATCCTCGAGGTCCAAAGTCTTGCACACTCAGTAAAACCAAGTCAATAGAACCTATCTATTTCAATGCATCAAAACAACATGTTATCAACCCATGATGACTCATAACCCAGATCAAATGTTTAATAGTATAATAATACAGATCACTTGAGAGAAAGTATCCTCAAAGAATAAGTTTGCTCAGTGCGTGCAAGAGTGCGATGTTACATACACCCCCTCTTGGTGTAAACTTCATCCCGAAGTTTCACAGTATAAGTGACAAAATAATGTGTATCATAGTATCATAAGTCTATCTATCAAACAAAAATGGAAACTGTTGGCGCATATTATATGCGTCCTCCCAGGTCATCGAGTGTGGACTATAGATGTCCCACTGGACCTTGACCTGCTCTACTATTCAATGCCATAGCTTTCGAATGTGATGATCCAAGATGCAGATCATCTCAGCCATGAACGCACCCTCATATGACACCTGCAAGGAACTCATGTCAATAACATGTGTAGGGTCACTAATATAATGTCTCAAAATAGATACATGAAAAACATCGTGCATACGCCTCAAGAATCAGGCAAGGCTAGTCATTAGGCCACGTGTCTCTCCTTTCCATAGTATCGTATAAACCCATGAACCTAGGAGATAGTTTAGCACCTTTACTAAACTTGTTCGAACTCTTATGTGGTTTCCTCCACAAAATACTCCATCGCCACATCATAACTATGGTCGAAATGATGCACATCGACATAACTCTTTTGTCGATCATGCACTTCCTTGATCCTTTGTCTTATAGTTTTCATTTAATATTCCAATTCTTGGATCGCTTCCAGTCCCACTAGGACCCTATCCTCAAGTTGATCCCAACTCAAAGGTGTCTGACACAGTCGTCGATAAAGAAACTCAAAAGGTGCCATCTTAATGGTGCTTTGGTAACTGTTGTTATAAGAAAATTCTACCAGTGGTAAGAATTCTTCCAAATGTTTTTCTTGGTCCATCATGTACAGGCGCAACTTGTTCTCCAAGGTCTAGTTTGTTCATTCGGTCTACCCGTCAGTCTCTGGGTGATACATAGTACTAAAGTTAAGTTGGGTTCCCAAGTCCTCTTGGAAACTAGTCCAAATCGTCTAGTAAACACCAATCCTTGATTGGATATAATCCTCTTAGGTACACCATGCAACCTCACAATATCACTGATGAAAACTTAAACTATGTCAGGTGCCTGATATGTCATACGCATAGGAATAAAATGAGCACTCTTCATCAGAGTGTCGACTACTATGAAAATCAAGTGATGTCTCCTTGACTTCAGTGGAAATCCAATGATTAAATCCATCCAAATAACCTCCCATTTGGATTATGGAATAACATGTGGTTGTAGTAATGTTGTTGGGTGTCTATGTTAAGCCTTTACTTGCTAACATTCTAGACATCTGGCCACATAATTCATTATGTTTTCCTTCATTCTCTTCCATAAGAATAATGTTTTAAGGTCTGCCCTCATCTTTGTGACTCCTGAGTGAGCCATGTATATTGATTTATGAGCCTCTCTTAGGATCAAGCTCCTCAACTTGTCGTTCGGTGGTATGTAAATCCGATTTGTAAACCTCAATAATCCATCTTCGTCAAATGTAAATCCTTCAAATATTGGTACCATCATTGTGTTTTGTCCGATAAAATCCTCGACCTCTTTGTACCAGCCATCGTCATGCTGTAAAGTTAGAATATTTTCACGAAGATTCGCCTAAAGAGGCAACACCAAAAGATACATTGTCGCTGACTCAATGCATATACCACTCGGTTCACTGTTCTTTTTATGTAAGAAATATAGAAATAATACTCGCTAAGCAGTTCCAACCAGCGTCATTGTCACACATTCAGGTCTCTTTGTGTAAAGATGTGTTATAGTCCACAGTGCTCTGTATTTAGTTCACATTTTCTCCCAACAAGGTAGTGTCTGCTAACCTTCAAGGAATATATGATGGCTAACAAGTCCAAATCATGAATTGCGTAGTTATCCTCATGCTTTCTTAGTTTCCTCGAGATGTAAGTGATCACTCGACTGTCTTGCATCAAGACTCGACCTAAGCCTTCCTTGGATGTGTTAGTGCATACCAAGAAGTCTGCATCCATGTCAGGGACATTTAGTATCGGTGTTGTTATCAACAGCTCCTTGAGCCTCCAAAATGCTTCTGCGCATTTCTCGATCCAAACAAAATTCTTGTTCTTCTTCTGCAATTCTATGATCGGATTTTCTATCTTGAAAAATCCCTCGATGAACCATCGATAGTATCGTGCTAAACCCATGAAGCTACGTACTTCTGGTACATTCATTAGCGCAGGCCATTCCATAATAGCCACTACCTTTACTAGATCCATGGATATACCTTCATCAGAGATGATAGGACCTAAGTAGTGAATCCTCGATTGATAAAATGATCATTTGGAAAACTTCCCATACAATTTGTGCTCTCATAGACACTGTACTACCAAGCGCAAGTGATCATCATGCTCCTCCGTCATCCGAGAGTAAATCAAAATATTGTCAATGAATACTTGGACGAACTTGTCAAAGTACTTGCGGAACACCCCATTCATCAAACTCATAAATACCCCTAGGGTGTTTGTCATTCCAAATAGTAAAAAAGTAAACTCAAAATGGCCAAAAATCATCTTAAAGCGGTCTTAGGGACATCATCCTCCATGATCCATAACTGGTGATACCTTGATCACAAATTGATCTTTGAGAACACCCTCGCACCCTTCATCTGATCAAACAAATCATATATCCTCGACAACATATATTGATTCTTGATCGTTGCCTTGTTCAATTGATGGTATTCAATGCAGAGCCTCCATGAACCATCCTTCTTTCATATGAAAATAATAGGTGCACCCCATGGTGACACACTTGGATGTATCAGTCCCAGGTCTAGCAATTCCTTTAGTTGCATTCTCAACTCGTGTAACTTTGGGGTCTACATATGATAAGGCCTTCTAGCTATCGGTTCAGTCCCC
Source organism: Picea engelmannii (assembly GCA_009831015.1). NCBI lineage: Eukaryota > Viridiplantae > Streptophyta > Pinopsida > Pinales > Pinaceae > Picea > Picea engelmannii. The sequence goes on along the minus strand of ML787405.1, from coordinate 119,375 downwards.
ATTTTTAGGTCTATAGTAAAATCCAATTCCCTCTCAAACGATATCCCAGGTAACTTCTCCAGGAAGACGTCGGCAAGATTTCTCACCACAGGAAGGTGTTCTAGACCCTCTGCTACTCCCTTCTCATTCAATGCAAGGATCGTAAAATATTACCTCCCTTGCACAGGCTCTTCCATAACTACAAGGTCAAAATAAACCTCAGGGTAAAATCTCTAGTTTAGACCTACAATCACGCATCTCTGTCACTCATCATCGACCAATATTAACCATTTCGTCTTATAGTTGAGTGTCACCTCATGTGATTCCATCAATCCATACCGATCACAACATCATGAGATCCTGAGATCATGTCGTATAGGTTGTCCCTGGCGACAACTCTCCCAGGTTAAGGGTTCAGCCCATAACCATTCCTCTAACCTTCTGTTGGCTCTCGAAGGAATCTCTACAAGCTACACTCGTCCTATTTGAATTCCCTTAATTTAATCCTTTTAACGTTGCACCTCAAATGAAACTCTCTCTAGCACCAAGATCTATCAAAATACCAAGGGTTTGTTCAGTGACGATACGTGATGTCTCGAGCACAGTCGACTGGTGCTCTATCTAGCAGTTATTCACCACTACAGGAATCCTATAAGCCTTGCCCAAAACTCCCATGGTAGTGGGTCTGATTGATGCAGAAGCTCTGACCCCTTCCTCTCAATAGTAATGCAGGTAATGTGGATCCCCATAGTCCAACACACTTTCTTCGGTCCAGTAATCCTGGTACCCAAAGTAGAAGTTGAATTCTAACAATAATGCCCAACTCGAACTTCTTGACCTTAATTTTCTGGGTAAATTTTAGTGCGGAGCATATCGAAGAAGATCTTAAATGGGCCTTGTACTCGGGCACCATGCAGCTGCCTTATTGCAAGGCATAAAACTCGTTGAGCTGATGCTCAATGAATTCCTTTGAAAAAATACCTCTCCTGGAACCGTTCCTCGAATAGTTCCCATGACACGTCGTCGACAACCATGTTCAAAAGTGGCAGGAGCAAATTCCACCATAGAAGAGCACCTCCCTTTTGTTGAAATACCATCAAGTGGACCTTCATGTTGGAGGTCATAATTGTGAAGTGTGAAGCACAACGCCTTTCCCTACAACCGTGCCTCAATGACACAACCATCTGTGACACTCATGGAATCGAGAACTCAACTCTCTCAAGTTCTCGGTGGATGCTAATTGTACTAGCTAGGGCATGTTGTGGACCCTCAGGGGTATAGATGCCCTGACCTCCTCTCAATACCGATGGTGAATCAAGGCCCTTTCACATTACCTGGAAGGGCATTGTCATACCATCACCATCCCTTACAACAAGCAAATCCATCCCAAGGACTTGCTCCTCCCCTTTGGGGTTCAAATCTGAGGGTGCGGAAACTTCTAGAGGCGTCGCACCTCCTTCCATGGCTTCATGTTATGAACCTCTAAGGCATCCTCTAAATGTGATCACCACATGGACATGTTAAGTTTTTTAATTAATGCAAGGGTTAATAATCAAGGGTTTTCAGCAGTGGAAATCCTAGCAATCCAAAGTTGTAGGTGTGAACCTGCTTTGATACCATATGTAATGACCCCTTCGTTACAACTACAAGTGAAGAAGAAGTGCAACTTTTTTTTTTTTTTTGGGCAAGAAGGCGACGACAAAAACAGTTTAACCACTCCACTAATGATGAACAAAAGCACACAGTCCAGGAAATAGGCTACTATAACTCCCTGCACTAGCACAAGAGCATCTGGGTGAAATGTGCGTAGACAACAAGGAAAAAATGAATCCCGCCCTACGCAAACATGACCACACCTACCAGCTAAGGGACAACATCCTCCTCCTGACACCATGACCTTGATGAAGAAGGACTAGAACTTCAAGGAGCATGAACCAAATGCATGAAGGTGTTCAACCCATGCACCAAATAAAACCTACAACCCTCAACAACACTCACACATAAGGCACCAACTCTGGCCATGTTATCATTCGCTGCTATCCAATAGGGTGTGCCATGCTCCCCTCATCAGAAGTCATGGTGTCCCCAAGTGATAGACACGTCTATAACCTTGGTGCTACACATCTTAATGGGACCAAGGACTCTAGATAACTCTGACATGCTAGGAGCCTAAAATTGACAATAAGGCTACACACATACCCTAAGCAATGGGTCACCCAGAAGTGAGAAGACTACAATCAAAGGAAAATCTCAAGCTATTACCCGACTCTGCCAAAAACCCATACCATAACTGATAAACCAGAAGTCTAAGTGTGAAGGTTGAACTGTTACCAAGCTACTAAGGTCTTAGATTTTATCATAAAGTGCACTAATAAAGGCACTTAACCAAATCAAATACACTTATCAACCATTAAAAACTATCAATTAAAATAAGTGATCTACCTAACATTTTGAGGTGCTCCACGCTGCTTAAAAAAAAGGGATCGATATATTGTCTATAAGTGATAATCCTGAATGTGATCGATGTCTATTACTAAAGCCACTTCAATGCTATCGTTTATGCCATTTTTCGCTTTTATGTGGTGGTGAATAAAATACAAAAGATGATAATCAAAGGAATTTAAATGCTACCTTGTTGTTTATGAATAAGGGTAACCTCAATGTTAATCAATGAGAATTAATGTTATTAAAGAGCGCTATCTAAATCAAGCTATACATTACATAAAAACCAAGCTATACCTTACGATCTANTAATCAAAGGAATTTAAATGCTACCTTGTTGTTTATGAATAAGGGTAACCTCAATGTTAATCAATGAGAATTAATGTTATTAAAGAGCGCTATCTAAATCAAGCTATACATTACATAAAAACCAAGCTATACCTTACGATCTATAAATTCCATATACTTCAAGCTACCTGTTACAAGAAAGTCGCTATACATTCAATGAGATTAATGCCTTCTAAATCAAGCTATACATTCAAGATATCCATTCAATGAGACTTGATTCCATACCCATTCAATGAGATTTACTACCGTATGCATTCAATGATATTTACTTCCATATTCGTTAATGAGATTTAATGCCATAAACATTCAATATTATTTGTTGCCACATGCTTTCAATGAGATTAATGCCATACTCGGTTAATGAGATTTAATTCCATATACATTTAAGCTATACATTACATTACTGGCAAAGGGCAAGGTTGTCAAGACAAAGCTAGAAAAAGACAGGAAGATGCATAGATAAGTGGCAAGTCGCCCAACAAAATAAAAACAATGTCTACTTAATAAGTTGACAAATTGTGAGTTATACACGAGGCAACGATTGGGTCTTTAAAGATGGAAAACGCCCAAAAAAGTAAAAATGAATGCAGACTTCAGAAGTTGGGAAAATTACGAGTTATACATCAGGCAATGATTTCAGTCTTTAAAGATGGCAAACACCTAGCAAATAAAAATGAATGCGGACTTCATCAGTTTGGAAAATTGTCAGTTATACACCAGGCAACAATTTCTCTCTTTAAAGATGGCATACGCACAACATATAAAAATGAATGTGGACTTCATAAGTTTGACAAATCGCAAGTTGTACACTAGGCAATGATTTCAGTCTTTAAGGATGGAAAACAACCAACAAATAAAAATAAATGCAGACTTCATAAGTTTGGCAAATTGCCATTTATACACAGGCAATGATTTCGGTCTTTAAAGATGGCAAACTCCCAACAAATAAAAACGAATGAAGACTTCATAAGTTTGTCAAATTTCTAGTTATACACAGGCAACGATTTTGGTCTTTAAAGATGGCAAACGCCCAACAAATAAAAACGAATGCAGACTTCATAAGTTTGGCAAATTGCCAGGTATACACAATGAACGATTTCAGTCTTTAAAGTTGGAAAATCCCCACCAAATAAAAACGAATGCAGAATTCATAAGTTGGGAAAATTGCGAGTTATACACAGGAAATGATTTCGGTCTTTAAATATGTCAATGCCCAACAAATAAAAATGAATGCAAACTTCATAATTTTGGTAAACTGTCAGTTATGCACCAGGCAATGCGTTCAATCCTTAAAGATGGAAAACGCCAGATTAACAAGGGAAAAACGCACTCCCAAACAATGACCAAACATAGTCTTAATAAGCAATGTTTTTTGTCTTAATATAGGAAAATCGACAAAGCAACAAAGGGAAAGTGTGGTCACAAGCAGTGAAAATCCAGCAAGAAATAAAAACGCAGAGTTAAACAAAAAAATTCGCCATCAACCAATAAATTGGAGGGTTAATTAAACACATCAATTTGCATGACAAAAAATCAACCAAGGAAAACAACAGAGGTAGACGATTGATAGGAACATCCTTCTATGATCATCCACACACAGAAAAACAGGGCGTTGAGATTCATAGGTCTATTAACGTCGAAGAGATGACATAGATGAGGCTCCTGGTCAATTTCTCAAGCATGGACTGATGAGATAGGGACGAAGGAAAAAATAAACCGCAATCATTGCAATAAAAAAAATACCTTAGGAAGGTCAAGACATGCATGGATTGAAGGCCATGGGAAATCAATCAACATCAATCTAAGGCTATGGGGAAATTTCAGTCATCAACTAGAATGCTAAGACTATCATACCCTTTACTAGATTAAGCATACATAACTGAAATCATAAATCATACTAACAATCTACCACACAGAAATAAAAGAATCATACCGTCTCCCAATCGCCCTCTCTGAGTTGATGTCATGCACGCTCCGTGCAACTCCCGCTTTTCGACCGATGAGACTTCACCGGTACCACCCAGCCAACCCTAGGGGTAATCGTCTTCCCCCTTACCCCCCCCGAGCCACAAAGGGGCCACACACACTAACCAGAGAATCATCTAGCTCTCAGCTCACCTTGCAAGGATGAGCTACCACTCCTCACTGAGCTAGGTATCCCAACTCACACAAGATAAGTTATTCAAGTAGAGATTTCTGTAGTGTAACGTTACGTAAACATAAGAGATCCATCATCCTTCTCCTTCCTTCATTATATAGAGTTTCAAAGTACTTTACTTTCCCAAAATCCCATTTAATTTAATGTTTAATAATTTAATTCATAAAAATTCTCCCCATACATGTGTCATCCATCCCCTTCATTCCTCCATAAATTAATTTCATTAATTAATTAATTACCCTTATTTCCCTCACCCACCTAGAGTCATTCCTAGAATCTCTCCTAGGTGTCCCCAAATTCCCTTACATGTTTTAATGACTTTCCCCATTATTAATTTACTAGTTCAGATTAATTTAGAAGGTTCTTTAATGCTGGATACCTTACTAAGTTAGACTTTCTGATTTTTCCTTGTGTTTCCCCTTTATTTTCCTATTTTTTCCTACTTTCCTAATTATTTTAGATTTCTGTCTTTCCCCTTTTCATTTAAACTCAAAAAGGCAAGTGCAAAAACTTACCCTTTTTCCCTTTTTCTTTCTAATGAATAAATGTTTAATTAGCATAATATGTAAAACAATTATTTCCCCTATTTAAATTTTATCCCAAAAGATTTTATAAATCAATTTAATGGCTTACCCCCTTATTGTCACAAGATTAATGAAGATTTTCATTATAATTTATTATATATATATATATATTTAAAAGATTAAATTTTATCACCAGTAAAATTTAGACCTAGACCTTATTTTTCTAGGTTGGCAACATTTATTTTTTTAAGGGAAAGGTTTTGAATATTTCTCAACACTTTATTTGTCCTAAATCCATCTGGGTTTATCCAATTATTAAATAACGATGTGACGTGCCCTTCAGGATGCACTACGTGCTCCAAGGGTGTCACTCGCCTTTTTTTGTTTCTCTTGCATGACGTGCCCTTCAGGATGCACTACGTGCTCCAAGGGTGCCATTTGCCTCTTTCCATTTTTATTTCACGTTGTGCCCTTCAAGATGCACCACGTGCTCCAAGGGTGCCACTCACTTTGTGAATGACTTGGTAGACATAAAAAAACCCTGGACTTAATACTCCGCCAGGCTATCTTGTGGGAGACTAAGGGTCTCTAAGGAATAAGGCCCCTGCCTTATTGCGTTCCCCTTAGAATAATCGTGAGTGACTGTCATGGTCTTCCCTCACAACATGATGCAGTCTATCACCCTCTGCATCGGCAAGGGCCTCTGCGCTGACCTCCCAGTCTTAAGGATCGTTCAAATTTTACCCTCGAGCCAGAGTGGCTCCTTCGATTCTCCACTGGAATCTCTATTTAAATTGACCCACAGATCTTTTTTTCTCCTCGCAGCCTCTAGGCCCGATCATTGTACTCTTCACAGCAGAAAAAATCAAATTTCAGGTTTCTGGGTTTCGAAATCCCAATGTCACAACTTTGTCTTTCTAGTTTCCTGATCTCCGCTATCCTGATATGATTTAACTTCAGTTAGCCCTCTGGGCTAGACTCATGGTCCACACAACCTTGCCTTATATGACCACAGTCCTACCTCTTTTCGGGATTTCAGGCTTTCAGATGTTGAGATATATTTGACCCCTTGTCCTCAGGATCCCTGATCCTCCAAATCTCGATATGACGTCAACTAGGAACCCCTTCTACCATAAACACGATCAATGGTTGTGATCGTCCACTAAACCAACGGCTCCGGATCTCCCTCGGGACTCCGGGGTTTCAAATGATGAAATGCATTTGTCCTCGATTCTTCCAATCTCTCGAATTCCAATTTCCCGGTATGACGACAGCTGGCCCCCCCCCGATGGAACTTTCCAACTTATCAAGATTTCGGATTTCGCAATTCCAAAATGTGGATATTTCCTGTCTTCAGTATCCACGAAACGTCGAACCCTGACTTCTTGGATTTCCGCCACATGTCCCAAATGGATAGACGGTTCAGATCAAACCTTGGAATTCACCAAATGCAAAGTCAAACCACTCACTTATGTGAGTCCCAGTGTCTGGATCTCCAATTTGGATGATGACACGACACGCATCCTTCCTTAGATCCACGGCTGTGATCCTTTTGCTGCTTCGGGACTCAACATTTCTTGGACTCTTCGTCTCTAGACTTTCGAGATGCCTATATCTCTCGATCCCCACAACATGTCCCAACAGATGGACGGTTTTGATTTGTTTCGAGGTTTTCACTGTGGATTTACTCGATCTCTTGTCCATAGGACTTTCGATATTCCGAACTCCGACACCTCAATATCCTGATACCTTTTGGGACCTTTGCTCGGCTTGAGAGGGTTTAAACCCTGTGAAAATCCTATCAGATCGGACGGCTGATGGGTATCTAAGTGAAGATCTGACAGTTCACAATCTCCTAATCTTGCACCTTGGAAACCCAGTCGTAACCTCCTTGCTTCTTTGTCAGATCGGACGGCTGACGAGATTTTGCTGATTCTCTACAGAGAATTTCGACCGCCTGTTTCTTCCCTCTGATGATTTCTGTGAAATGAACCAAGTATTCTTCCCCGGAATTATCCACCTGCGGCACAAACTTCCGATGTTTTTTAACCACTTAAATGCACCAACTTATTGTACTTCCTTCAATAGTTTCAAAGGATTTATCCTTCCTGAGCTCTCTCACAACTTCAAGTCTTAAAGAAGACCCTTGCACACACTCCTTGTGGCAACCTCCAAACACTTGAAGTGTTGAACACTCTTCGACCTTGAGAACACTCTGTAGCAGCGGTCTCTCAATACTTTGCTCAGGTTCAAAACTCTAATATTTCCCTTGGCCTGCACACTCCTTGCATGGCTCCTGTGTCTGACTGCACCTCTGTGTGAATGAGAACAAAATCTATCTAGTCTGACCTTTCAGAGACAAACCTCTGAACCCTTTGTCAATGCACTCCTTGCGGAAAATTCAACTACACTCCTTCCAGGAACTCTTGCTCAGATAGAGAATCAATTGAAACTCATTTCTCTTACTCTCTCTCTCTCTCTCTCTCATATTTCAAACACTCAACAAGAAGTTATTCATACATAGCATAAAATCAATTGTATGACAGAAAAAGTAAAACCATGAGCATAACATTCAATATACATACACAGAGAACACACCCGTCACCATGAATTTGAGTCAAATATTTCTCTATAAATTCAAATCTCTGTACATGGGGGTCTTCACATAGCCCTCTGCTCTCTTTTCTTCTATTCTCTTCACACTCTAATGTTACAATACCAAAAATGAGGGTGTCTATATTCTGTTTTCCATCTCTCATTCTAAACTATCTAATCTATGCATTAAAGTTGCCTACTAACATAAATGCCTTCTTAGTCCTTCAGACGAGAGATGGTCACTCAAGGTCTGATTACAATCTATTAGTACGCCTCTCCTTAACTATCACATTTAAGTTTGGCGCATCCAATCTTAAAAAAATTTTAAACAATTTATCATGTGCTCAAAATGTGTTGCAGTTGCCCCATGCTCGCTTGACATTGGCGATGCTCCTGCATCATACTCCCTTGCTTGAAAATTTTCATGGGCTCCTATCCATGAGCTCTTCCATGGTCTACCCATGCTTCTGAATCTCTGCTTCATTTTCCCAGCTGGCATCTTCAACAGGATGTCCTTTCCACTTGACCAAGTATTCAAAGTATTCCCTTCGCCTAGTCTTATTGACAACCCTTTGGTCCAGTATGCAGTCCATCTGCGTCTTTTCTGCAACTGGCATCTTCCTTTGCCACTGAACCTCTGACTATTCATGAATTATTCCTTCTTCCTCAGCTTTGTATGGGTACAAATCTGAGACATTGAATATCAGAGAAATTCCGATCCCATCGGGCAATTCAATCTCATAAGCATTTGCCCCAAATTTCTTCAAGATCTTACACGGTCCGATCTTCTTCATATTCAGTTTATTATATGTTCCTCTCAGAAACCTTTCCTTTCTCAGATGTGATAGAATCAAATCACCAACCTCAAACTGAAGTTGTCTCCTGTGTTGATCTTCTCTTCGCTTATACTCCTGGATTGAATTCTGTAAACGCTCCTTCACCTAGCTGTGAAGTTCCTTCATCACCTCTGCAAAATCTTCTGCACTAGCACTCCTAGTCGCATTCTGTTCTGAATCTCTCAATTCAAAAATTCCCCTCGGTTGTATTCCATAGACAATCTGAAATGGACTCTTCCCTATACTTCTGTTGATTGAATCATTATAAGAAAACTTCGCCTGTGGTAATATGTTGTCCCACTGACTGTGGTGTTCTGTCACCAGGCTCCTCAGCAAGTCTCCCAAACTCCTGTTTACGACTTCTATCTATCCATCCATCTGAGGATGATAAGATGAACTGAATGATAAATTTGTTCCCAGCTTCTTCCATAAGGTTCTCCAGAAGTGTCCCACGAACTTAGTGTCTTGATCCGAAACTATGCTCCTTGGTAAGCCATGAAGTCGAATGACTTCTTTGAAAAACAGATTCGCAATGTGAGTTGCGTTGCTGGTTTTCTGACATGAAATGAAGTGTGCCATTTTGGAAAATCTCTCCACCACCACAAATATTGAGTCAAACCCTCTTTGTGTTCTTGGAAACCCCAATATGAAATCCATGTTGACTGCATCCCATGACCTTTCAGGTATGGGAAATGGTTGAGAAAATCTTGCATTCTATCTCTTTCCTTTCGAATGTTGACAAATTTTTCATTTATCTACAAATATTTTGACGTTGGCTCGCATTCCTGGGCAAAAATATGACTCATTCATCTTTGCAAACATTTTTTCATGACCAAAGTGTCCTGCTAATCCTCCACTATGTTTCTCCTTTAGCAGGTTCTCCCTCATGGAGCATTTTGGAATACAAAGTTGATTACCTTTAAACAATAATCCTTCCTGGATCATGTATTCTATCCATTGGCTTCTGTCTCTGAGAATTGGATTCTCAACTGCTTCATACACCTCTTTAAAATCTGGATCATCCTTGTACATGTCCCCGAGGTCATCAAAACCCAATGTTTGGACTTTGAACTCCTGCAATAGCAAACACTTCCTGCTCAAAGAATCAACAACTTTGTTAGCAGTTCCAGAAATATGTTTAATCACAAAAGTGAAATTTTGCATATATTCAACCCATTTAACATGTCTCTGATTTAGCTTTTCTTGTTGAGTCACAAACTATAGTGCATGATTGTCACTATATAAGACAAACTCTTTGGGAATCAAGTAATGCCTCCATTTCTTCAATGCCTGGATGATAGCATAGAACTCCTTGTCATATGTGGATTACTTCACCTTTTCCTCATTCATCTTCTCACTGAAGTATGCTATCGTCATGTCCTCTTGACTCAGGACCACCCCTATTGAAAATCACTTGCATCGCATTTCACTTGAAATTTCATTTTGAAATCCGGTAACACCAGAATTGGTTGCTCCGTGATCTTCCTCTTCAACAGATTAAAACTCTTCTCGGCCTCTTCTATCCAGTGAAAAGACTTGTGTCTTTTCTTCACTATATCCATCATCGGTGCACTAATTCCACTAAAATTCCTGATGAACTTTCGGTAGAAACTAGCTAATCCATGAAAACTCTTCACCTCGAATATACTCTTCGGTGATGGCCGATTTTTGAGTACTTCCACCTTATCTGGATCCATCCTCAACTCATCTGCAGAAATAACAAATCCAAAGTAAATGAGCTCTGTCTTCATGAATGAGGATTTCCTCATGTTTATCAGTAGCTTCTCTTGCTGTAATCTCTTCATCACAGTAGCCAAGTGTTTCTGATGCTCTGCCATTGTTTTACTGAAAATCAGTATGTCATCCAGATACACAATGAAAAATTTCTCGATGAATTCCTTCAGGAATTCTTTCATCAACCTCATAAAGGTACTTGGGGATTTGTTAAGACAAATGGAATAACAAGCCATTTATACAACCCTTCATTAGTCTTGAAGGTTGTTTTCCATTCATCACCTTCCCTCATACGAATCTGGTGATATCCACTTTTAAAATCAATCTTCAAAAAATATTTTGCTCCACTTAAGCAATCCATTAGATCATCCATCCTTGGCAATGGAAATATGTACCTGATGGTTATCTTGTTAATGGCTCTTGAATCAATACACATCCTCCAGCCTCTTTCTTTCTTTGGACTGAGTACTGTTGGCACACCACATGGACTCAAGCTTTCTCTAACCAAAAATTTGTCCAATAGATCCTGGACTTGTCTTTTAACCTCTTCATTCTCTTGCAGCGTCAGTCTATACGCGGCTTTGTTTGGAAAACTAGCTCCAGGTATGAGATCTATATGATGACTCACACTTCTGATCGATGGCAACAAACGAGGTAGTTCGTCCACTACTATGTCAGCGAACTCTTCCAACAGCTCCTGACCTTCTTCTGGTAGATCATCCATTCTTGTCCCGGTCAATACAATTCTTGGTTTCTTGACCACAATGAATTGTGGATCCTCCTTCTTCTTAACCTTTGTAAGAATTTCCTTCCCACTCATGAGAAGTACAGTGTTGCTTACTTAAGGTTTCACTTCCTTATCTTTGATTGGAAGCAACATATGAGTTCTCCCGTTGTTTTCCACGGTGTATGTGTTCATCCTCCCATCATGAATCACATTTCTATCATATTGCCATGATCTACCCAGCAATAAATGACAAACATCCATAGGGATAACATCGCAAAGTATCTTATCATTATACCCTCCTATCCTAAATTCAACTAAACATTGTTTAGTGACATCTACCTGATGTCCCTTTTGTAGCCATGAAACTCTATATGGACTTTGATGTTTAATCGTCCCCAGATCTAGCTTTTCTACCATCTCCATTGAAATGAGATTATTTGTGCTACCACTATCCACAATGACCTTGCATACCCTGTCCTTGGTCTTGCATGCAGTCTAAAAAAGTCTGTTCCTTTGTACCGGACTCTCCACCTCCTTCTCTGGTGTTAAGAGAACTTTTCGCATCATCAACGATATTTCGCCTTCAGCATCCTCTGCCTCAACATTCTGCCTTTGTGCTTCAGAGATGTGAGTCTCTCCACTCTCTTTATTTTTATCTGCAAATTCATAAGATTTGTGTCCATTCTTTCTACACGTGAAGCATTTTATCACTCCACCTCTTCCTCTTCCTCTACCTCTAGTACGAGGAAAAGTATTATTATCAGCATAATCTCCTCTTTGTTCAGTATGTTTCCCTCGCTGTGAGGTTCCACCTCTTTCATTTTGAGCCTGAGGTTTCTTCTGGTCCTCCTTGGGCTTCTGATTTTTATCTTGGACAACTGATTTGCCCCTGGCTTGACTTCTGCCTCGGCCTCTTTGACCCTGCTTTCGACTCAGCTTCTCCTCAGCCTTTAGAGCCATCTGATAAGCATCTTCCACCGTTCGAATGATTACCATGCTCATCTCATCCTGAATGTCATATCTCAGGCCATTCAGGTATCTGGCAACTTTTTCATCATCGCTTTCCCAATGACCTGCCCTGATGTTTAGCTTGTAGAATTCTTCAGTGTATTCTTTCACTATCATCAACTTCTGTCTCAGGTTCTGCATCCTCCTGAATAGAGTAATCTGGTAATCCCTGGGAATGAATTTCACCTTCATCTTCATGATCATTCTGTCCCAGCTTTTGATCTTTTACTTTCCCTTGCAGCGTCTGTCAGCTTATAGTTCATCCCACCACAATGTTGCATGTCCCTTCAATCTTGTGGCAACATGCTTGACCTTCTTGTCCTCGTCAACATCTTCATAGTCTAAATAAGTGTCCTGATCTCTAATCCAATCTAGAATCTCTTCAGCATCTCGGTTTCCCTCATAAACTAGAATGTCCATTCTTGCCCTGGCACCCATTCTTGAAATAGCCCTAATCAAATGTTCGTTTGCTACATCTTCGGCTGCAACTTCTTCTTCTTCATGTTCAACTTCCATTTCACTCTCGGAATCACTAAGATCCCCAATACCGACTGTGCGTCTCTGTACTGTCTCCATGTCTTCAAGTCTGGCATGTAAATCACACATTTCTCTTTCCATGGTTGGGGAAGGTATCTGCCTACCTCTTCTTATTGGTATTTCTCTTTCCTTTGGTGGATCGGGTGTTTGCATGTCCCTTCTTCTTGGCATCATGGTGAATTTTTCCTTTCTCTACTACAGAAGGAAAAGAAACCTTTCTGGGCTCTGATACCACACCTGACGTAGTCTATCACCCTCTGCCTTGGCAAAGGCCTATGCATTGACCTCCCGGTCTTAAGGATTGTTCAAATTTTACCCTCGATCCAGAGTGGCCCCTTCAATTATCCACTGGAATCTCTATTTAAATTGACCCATAGATATTTTCTTCTCCTCGCAACCTCTAGGCCCGATCGTTGTTCTCTTCATGACAGGAAAAATGGAATTTTGGGTTTCGGGGTTTCGAAATCCCAATGTCACAACTTTGTCTTTCCGGTTTCCCGATCTCCGCTATCCTGATATGCTTTAACTTCAGTTAGCCCTCTGGGCTAGACTTGTGGTCCACATGACCTTGCCTTATGTGATCGCAGTCCTACCTCTTTTCAGGATTTTGGGCTTTCAGATGTCAAGACGTATTTGACCCCTTGTCCTCAAGATCCTCGATCCTCTGAATCCTGATATGACGTCAACTAGGAACCCCTTCTGTCGTAAACATGATCAACAGTCATGATCGTCTATTAAACCAACGGCTCAGGATATTCCTCAGGACTTCGGGGTTTCAAATGATAAAATGCATTTGTCCTTGATTCTTCCGATCTCTCAAATTTTGATTTCCCGGTATGACAATAGCTGCCCCCCCCCCGATGGAACTTTCCAACTTATCGGGATTTAAGATTTCACAATTCTGAAATGTGGATATTTCCTGTCTTCAGTATCCACAAAACGCCGAACCCTGACTTCTCGGATTTCCACCACGTGTCCCAAATGGATAGACGGTTCAAATAAAACCTCAGACTTCGCCAAATGCAAAGTCAAACCGCTCACTTATGTGATTCCCAGTGTCCGGATCTCCGATTTGGATGATCACATGACACGTGTCCTTCCTTAGATCCACGGATGTGATCCTTTTGCTGCTTCGGGACTCAAAAGGTCTCAGACTCTTGGTCTCTAGACTTCCAAGATGCCGATGGCTCTCGATCCCCACCACATGTCCCAAAAGATGGACAGTTCTGATTTGTTTCAGGGTTTTCACTATGGATTTACCTGATCTCTTGTCCATAGGACTTCTGATATTCCGAACTCCAACACCTTGATATCTCGATACCTTTCGGGACCTTCGCTCAGATTGAGAGGGTTTAAGCCCTCTGAAAATCCTATCAGATTGGATGGCTGATGGGTATCTAAGTGAAGATCTGACGGTTCACAATCTCCTAAGCTTGCACCTTGGAAACCCAGTCGTAACCTCCTCGCTTCTTTGTGAGTATGGACGGCTGGTGGGATTTTGCAAATTCTCTACAGAGAATTTCGACCGCCTATTTCTTCCCTCTGATGATTTGTGGGAAGTGAACCAATGATTCTTCCCCGGACTTATCCACCTGCGGCACAAACTTCCGATGCTTTTTAACCACTCAAACGCACCAACTTCTTGTACTTCCTTCAATAGTTTCAAAGGATTTATCCTTCCTGAGCTCTCTCAAAACTTCGAGTCTTAAAGAAGACCCTTGCATGCACTCCTTGTGGCAACCTCCAAACACTTGAAGTGTTGAATGCTCTTCGACCTTGCGCACACTCTGCAGCAGCGGTCTCTTAATACTTTGCTCAGGTTTGAAACTCTGAGATTTCCTTGGCTTGCACACTCCTTGCATGACTCCTGTGTCTGACTTCACCTATGTGTGAATGAGAACATATGCTATCTAGTATGAGCTTTCAGAGACAAACGTCTGAACCCTTTGTCAACACACTCCTTGCAGAAAATTCAACTACACTCCTTGCAGGAACTCTTGCTCAGATAGAGAAACAATTGAAACTCATTCCTCTTACTCTCTCTCTCTCTCAGATTTCAAACACTCAACAAGAAGTTATTCATACATAGCATAAAAGCAATTGTATGACAGAAAATGTAAAACCATGATCATAACATTCAATATACATACACAGAGAACACACCCGGCACCATGAATTTGAGTCAAAGCTTTCTCTATAAATTCAAATCTCTGTACATGGGTGTCTTCACACATCCCTCTGCTCTCTTTTCTTCTATGCTCTTCACACTCTAATGTTACAATACCAAAAATCATCAGGGTGTCTATATTCTGTTTTCCCTCTCTCATTCTAAACTGTCTAATCTATGCATTAAAGCTACCTACTAACATAAATGCCTTCTTAGTCCTTTAGACGAGAGCGGGTCGCTCAAGGTATGATTACAATCTATTAGTACGCCTCTCCTTAACTATCACATTTAAGTTTGGCGCATCCAATCTTCAAAAGTTTTTAAACAATTTATCATGTGCTCAAAATGTGCTGCGGTTTCCCCATGCTCGCTTGACGTTGGCAATGCTCCTGCATCACAACATCGTGGGTCCTCTTGAACTAGGTAATAATTAACCTATAGTTTGATCCACGGTGGGAGTGCTAGTAGGTTTTGGTGGGGCTATTGTCCACACCTCTCTCTCAACATATCTAGTAGTCTTGCATGGCCCCTCTACTCCACATGTGAGTCTGGTCAGCAAGCTATCGTCAGCCTGCATCATCAATGAATAATGTCAGAAATATATCCATAATCATATCATCTAATCAGATGCACTAATATCACATATAAAACAATTAAACCCTAATAGTTCATTCCCCGACTCGATCCAGAGTCCAAGTGGTTCCATCGATGCCCTTGCATCCTCGAGGTCCAAAATTCTACACACTCAGTAAGACCGAGTCAATAGCACATGTCTATGTCAATGTAGCAAAACAACATGTCATCAACCGATGATGCCTCATAATCCAAATCAAATGTTTAATATTATAATAATCCCGATCACTTGCGAGCAAGTGTCCTCAAAGAATAAGTTCACTCAGTGTGCGCAAGAGCAGGATGTTACAATAACATCTAATCATATTAACGCAGACCCCTGAACCCTCAGACCGAAGTTCACTGCAAGATCATTCTAAATATGCCCCTTGAGTTTGATTGACTCTTCGGTTCCTCCTCTTGGAATCTCACACACACATGACAGTGTATCCACCGGTCCTTTTGAGTATGCCCCATGGGATCAACCATAAAGCACCACTCAAGTCTTTCGATCTCAGTAAGATCCTGCCCTTCGCCAAACTGGGACTTCAGGTTTCACGACTTCACGATCCCTGTTGTTGAGAGTTCCTATCTCTATGACCTCCGAAACCCAAATTGTCAAATTTTGATGTGTTCAACAAGGCTTGGCTTCCAATGGAACTTTTCACTTCATCGGGGTTTCGGACTTCGCAACTTTGCGAATCCGAATGCAATGCTCCCAGCTATTCGACCTCCGAACCCTGAAATGGTCAACAATATTTGACTCCGCCTATTGATGAAGACACACCACCTGTCCACTTGAATGCTTTCTAACTTTGACGTGGAATCTCGCCACCTGTCCCTCTTCCTAGCTTTTAGGACTCGAGCAAGCCTCCAACTACTGTTCCTCTAACACTTCGAAATCCCGGATTCCGAAATGATCTTGGCACTCCACTATCACAATCAACAGTCTGCATTGAGTCTCACCTCTAGAAGGATGGATTCATCCAAATATTAACCTCCTCACAGCTTCATGGAAATCCCACGGTCCTTGTAACTTCGCGAGCTCTCCTCAGACAATTTCGACCACTTGTTTCCTCCTTGAAGACTTCTGCGAATTTAACCAATGTTCCTCATCTGAACTTGGGTTCTGCAAAGCGATTTTGCTCCACCTCCCTTTGAGTACTCTCAAAGGTGTTAACCCTCCTGATCTTTCTCTGGAAACTCAAGCCTTGAAAGAACTCCTACACACACTCCTTGTGGCAATCTATCAAATACTTCTGGGTATTTGATCCGTTCGACTATGTGCTATCTCGATAATAGAAATCCTGCAATCCTCCCTTTAGTTGATAAGTCCTAAGAATTTCAATATCCCGCACACTCCTTGCACAGCCTCTGTGCTCCTCCTGCACTTCTATTGGAATGAGAACAACGATATCTGTCTTGAGCTTTCTGAGGTAAAACTCAAAAATTCGTCAATGCCCACCTTGTGGACGCTTCACTGCACCCCTTGTAGGAACTTCTCTCACTCAGGAAGAGAAACTATTGAAACTCATTCTCTCTTCTTAGACTTCAAACATTCAGCATGAAATCATACATTCAACACGGTATTTAATAAAATGCATAACAAAGAGAATAAAACAACAGTAAGCATACCATTCACCATGCATAAATAGAAAACATCATAACACCATGAAATCTGAATAAAAGATTCATATATTAACTCATATTGCTTCTATACATGGGTTCTTCTCCACATCTCTCTGCTACAACTCTCTTTATTCTATTCTATTCTAATGTTACAACAATACAAGAATGAGGGTGTTTATATTCGTTTTCCCTCCTACTCTCTAAACTGTCTAATCCATTAATTCAAACCTACCTACTCTCATTAATTGGGCTTAAATGCCTTTTACATTGACAGATGAGAGTAACCTCTCCAGATCTATTTTACAATATCATAGATATAAATGCAAAGTACGTCTTATTCCCAACTATTACATTAATATCCTCTCCCTTAAACTTTCAAAACATTTCAAAATGCGAAAAATGCGTGTTGCTCTTTCTAGCTGTCTTTCACCTCCACACTCACTTGACTCTGTCCATGTTTCTGAATTTTTGCTTCATCTTCCGAGCTAGCATCTTCAACTGGATGTCCCTTCCATTTGACCAAGTATTCAAAATACTCTTTCCTCCTGGTCTTCTTGCAAATCCTTTTGTCAATTATGCTTTCCGTCTGTGGCTTTTCAGCTACAGGCATTTGTTTTGTCCATTGAATCTTTGTCTATTCATCCTTTGCTCAATCTTCTTCAGCTCTATCCGCAACATTGAATATTGGTGAAATTTTGACCCCATCAGGAAATTCAATCTCATACGCGTTTGCCCCAAATTTCTTCATGACCTTGCATGGTCCAATCTTTTTCATCTTCAGCTTGTTATATGTTCCCCTTGGGAACCTCTCCTTCCTCAGATGTGCAAGAATCAGATCAACAACTTCAAATTGAAGTTTTTTCCTATGTTTATCTACTATGCACTTATATTCTTGGCTTGAAATCTGCAGTCACTCCTTGACTCGGCTGTGAAGCTCCTTCATTGCTTCTGCAAAGTCCTTTGCACTATCACTCCTAAATTCACTTCGTTCTGAATCTTTCAATTCAGAAACTCCCCTTGGCAGCATTCCATATACAATTTGGAACGGACTCCGCCCTGTGCTTCTCTTGAGTGAGTCATTGTAAGCAAATTATACCTATGGAATAATATGATCCCACTGACTATGGTGTTCAGTCATTAGGCTCCTTAGAAAATCCCCCAAAATTCTATTCACAAGTTCTGTTTGTCCATCCATTTGAGGATGATACGTTGAGCTAAATGACAAACTTGTCCCCAGCGTTTTCCATAAATTCCTCCAGAAATGTCCCACGAACTTGGTGTCCCGATCAGAAATGATACTCATGGGCAAGCCGTGAAGTCTGATGACTTCCTTGAAAAATAGATTTGCAATGTGAGTTGCATCACTGGTTTTCTAGCATGGTATGAAATGTGCCATCTTGGAAAATCTGTCGACTACCACAAAGATCGAATCATATCCTCTTTGCATCCTTGGTAATCCCAATATGAAATCCATGCTCACTGCATCCCATGGTCTTGCAGGAATGGGTAATGGCTGGTATAACCCTGTATTTTGCCTTTTCCCTTTTGTGTGCTGACAAATTCTGCATCTGTCCTCATCCCTGGACAAAAATATGAGCCATTCAACTTTGAGAATGTCTTATCTTGACCGAAGTGTCCGACCAATCCTCCACTGTGTTTTTCCTTCAACAGATTGTCCCTCATGGAGCATTTTGGAATACATAGTTGATTTCCCCTGAATAATAATCCATCCTGGATCATGTATTCAATCCACTAGCTTTTGTCCCTGAGAACTGGATTCTCAGATGCCTCATACGCTTCCTGAAAATCTGGGTCATCTCTGTACATTTCTTTGAGGTTATCAAAATCCAAGGTTTTGACAATGAATTCTTGCATAAGAAAACATCTCCTGCTCAAAGCATCAACAACTTTGTTAGCAGTTCTAGAAATATGTTTAATTACCAAAGTGAAATTTTTCATGAATTCAACCCATTTAGCATGCTTTTGGTTCAACTTCTCCTATTGAGTCATGAATTGTAAAGCATGATTATCACTGTACAAAACAAACTCTTTAGGAACCAAATAGTGGCTCCACTTCTTCAACGCTTGTATGACCGCATAGAATTCCTTGTCATATGTGGAGTACTTAACCTTCGCTTCATTCAGTTTCTCACTGAATTATGCGATTGGTCTGTCGTCTTGGCTCAAAAACGCTCCAATGGCAAACCCACTTGCATCACACTTGACCTGGAATGTCTTACTGAAATCTGAAAAACCAAAATTGGTTGCTCAGTGATCTTCTTCTTCAGCAGATCGAAACTCTTCTCTACTTCATCTGTCCAATGAAAAGATTTATGTGTTTTCTTCACCGTATCCATCATCGGTGCACTAATTTCACTGAAATTTAGGATGAATTTCCTGTAGAAACTTGCCAAACCATGGAAGCTTCGAACTTCAAACACACTTTTCGGTGATGGCCAATTCTTAATTGCATTCACCTTTTCCGAGTCCATATTCAACTCATTTGCAGAGATAACAAAATCCAAATAAATGAGTTATGTCCTCATAAATGATTATTTCTTCAGATTTATCAGTAATTTCTCATGATGTAACCTCCTCATTACTGTAGCTAAATGTTTCAAGTGCTCTTCTTCAGTCTTGCTGAAAATTAATATATCGTCAAGGTATACAATGACGAATTTTCCTATGAAATCCCTTAGGACTTCACTCATCAACCTCATGAAAGTACTGGGTGCATTTGTTAAACCAAATAGCATGACATGCCATTCGTATAGCCCCTCATTCGTCTTGAATGTTGTCTTCCATTCATCACCTTCTCTCATGTGAATATGATGATATTTGCTTTTCAAACCAATCTTTGAAAAAAATCTTGCTCCACTCAAGCAATCCATCAAGTCGTCCATACTTGGAAATGGAAATCTGTATCTGATGGTGATCTTATTGATCACCCTTGAGTCTGTACACATTCTATAGCCTCCATATTTCTTCAGGTTGAGCACTTTTGGAACATTGCATGGACTCAAGCTCTCTCTAATCAATCCTTTGTCCATTAAGTCCTGGACTTGTCTCTTGACTTCTTCATTCTCCTGTGGCATCAATCTATACGCTGCTTTGTTTGGTAAACTAGATCTAGGTATAAGATGAATGTGATGGATGATACTCCTGATCATTGGCAACAAACAAGGTAGTTCATCCACTACTATGTCAGCGAACTCTTCTAGCAACTTCTGGATTTCCTCTGGTAAATCATCCACTCTTGTACTGGTCAAAATAATTCTAGGCTTCTTGACCACAAAAAATTGTGTATCTTCCTTCGTCTTAACCTCATTAAGAAGTTCCTTCCCACTCATGAGAATTACAGTGTTTCTCACCTCCAGTTTAACTTCTTTATCCTTGATTGGCAACAACATGTGTGTTCTCCCATTTTTCTTCAGGGTGTATGTGTTATTTCTCCCATCATGAACCACATTCCTATCATATTGCCACGGTCTACCCAAAAATATATGACAAACATCCATGGGAATGACATTACATAATATTTCACCCTTATATCCTCCTATTTTAAATTCAACTAAACATTGTTTAGTGGAATTTACCTGATGTCCTTTTTCTAGCCACGAAACTCTGTATGGGCTTGGATGTACAATAGTCTCCAGCTCCATCTTTTCTACCATCTCCATAGAGGCAAGATTTTTTGTGCTACCGCTGTCCACTATTACCTGGCATACTCTATCTTTTGTTTTCCAAGCAGTCTGAAACAGGCTGTTCCTTTGGGCTGGGTTCTTTGCCTCTTTTTCTGGCATTAAGAGAACTTTCCTCATCATTAAGGATCTTCCACCCTCAGCATCTTCTGCCTCAAAATTCTGTCTTTGAGCTTCGGCAATGTGAGTTTCACCACCTTCTTTCTTTCTATCTGGACACTCATAATATTTATGTCCATTTTTCCCATAGAAAAAACATTTCACTTCACCACCTCTGTCTCTTCCTCTTCCTCTAGCTCAAGGAAAAGTATTTCTATCAACATACTGCCCTCTCTGTGAGCTTCCTCCTCTCTTAGTTTGAGGTTTCTTCCCTTCTTCTTTAGATTTCTAAGTTCTGTCCTGGGCAATTGGCTTGCCTCTGGCTGGACTTCTGCCTTGGCCTCTTTGACCTTGCTTTCGGCTCAGCTTCTCTTCAGCTTTTAGAGCCATATGATAAGCATCTTCTACATTTCTAATGATCATCATGCTCATCTTGTCTTGAATGTCATATCTCAGGCCATTCATACATCTGTCAACCTTTTCATCATCGCTTTCTCGATGACCTACCCTGATGTTTATCATGTAGAATTATTCAGTGTATTCTTTCACTGACATCAACTTCTGTCTCAAATTTTTCATCCTCCGAAACAGAGTGATTTGATAATCCTTGGGTATGAATTTGGCTTTCATCTTTGCAACCATTCTATCCCAAATTTTGTTTTTCTTCTTGCCTTTGTAGTGTCTATCAGCCTGTAGTTCATCCCACCATAGTGTTGCATGCCCTTTAAGTCTAGATACAACATGTTTGACTTTCCTATCTTCCTTGACATCCTCATAGTTGAAGTATTTATCCAGAGCTCTAATCCAGTCTAGAATCTCTTCAACATCCAGGTTTCCCTCATATACTAGAATGTCTATTTTTTATCTAGCACCTATCCTTGCGACAACCTTGAATAGGTGTTCATCTGTAGCATCTTCGACTATGACTTCTTATTCATGTCCAACATCATTTTCACTGTCAGCCTTGTTGATATCCCCAGCATCGACTGTGCACCTCTATGTTGTTTCCATGGTATCAAGCCTGGAACGTAGTTCACACATTTCTCTTTCAACTGTTGGATCAAGCATTGGTCTGTCTCTTCTTCTCGATAGCATGGCTGAGAATGTTCCTCTTTTCTTTTCTACAGAAAGAAGAGAACTCTCTCTATGCTATGATACCACAACTGACACAGACACCCGAACCCTCGGGCCGAAGTCTGCTACAAGATCATTCTAAATTTGCCCCTTGAGTCTGATTGAATCTTCGGTTCCTCCTCTTGGAATCCCACACACACATGACAGTGTATGAAAAGGTCCTTTTGAGTATGCCCCGTGGAATCAACCATAAAGCACCACTCAAGTCTTTCGATCTCAGTAAGATCGTGTCGTTCGCCGAACTGGGACTTCGGTTTTTGCGACTTCATGATCCCTATTGTTGAGAGTTTATGTCTCTACGACCTCCAAAACCTAAATTTTTGAATTCTGATGTGTTTATCAAGGCTTGGATTCCAATGGAATTTTTCACTTCATCGGGGTTTCGGACTTCCCAACTTCGCGAATCCGGATGCAATGCTCCCATCTCTTTGACCTCCGAACCCCAAAACGGTCAACAAGGCTTGAATCCACCTATTGATGAAGACATTACACCTGTCCACTTGAATGATTTCTAACTCTAACATGGACTCTCGCCACTTGTCCCTCTTCCTAGCTTTCGGGACTTGAGTAAGCCTCCAACTACCGTTCCTCTAACACTTCGAAATCCCAGATTCTGAAATGATCCTAGCGCTCCACTATCACAATCAATGGTCCGCGTTGAATCTCACCTCTAGAAGGATGGATTCATCAAGCGCTTAACCTCCTCGTAGCTTCACGGAAATCCCACAGTCCGCGTAACTTTGCGAGCTCTCCTTAGAGAATTTTGACCACTTGTTTCCTCCTTGAAGACTTCTGCGAATTTAACCAATGTTCCTCATCTAAACTTGGCTTCTGCAAAGTGTTTTCAATCTACCTCCCTTTGAGTACTCTCAAAGGTGTTAACCCTCTTGAGCTTTCTCTAGCATCTCAAGCCTTGAAAGAACTCCTGCATACACTCCTTGCGGCAGTCTATCAAATACTTCTGGGTATTTGATCCCTTTGACTATATGCTGTCTCGGCAACAAAAATCCTACAATCCTCCCTTTAGTTGATAAGTCCTAATACTTCCAACAACCTACACACTCCTTGCACAACCTCTGTGCTCCTCCTGCACTTCTGATGGAATGAGAACAATGGTATCTCTCCTGAGATTTTTGAGGTAAAACTCAGAACTTCATCAACACACACCTTGTGGACGCTTCACTGCACCCCTTGCAGGAGCTTCTCTCACTCAGGAAGAGAAACAATTGAAACTCATTCTCTCTTCTCAGAATTCAAACACTCAAAATGAAATCATACATTCAAAACAGTATTAAAGAAAATGCATAACAGAGAGAATAAAACAACTGTAAGCATACCATTCACCATGCATAAACATAAAACATCATAACACCATGAAATCTGAATCAAAGCTTTATATATTAACTCAGATTGCTTCTATACATGGGTTCTTCTCCACATCTCTCTGCTACAACTCTCTTTTCTTCTATTATGTTCTAATGTTACAACAATACAAGAATGAGGGTGTCTATATCCATTTTCCTTCCTACTCTCTAAACTATCTAATCTATTAATTCAAACCTACCTACTCTCATTAACTGGGATTAAATGCCTCTTACATTGATAGATAAGAGTAACCTCTCCAGATCTGTTTTACAATATCCAAGATATAAATGCAAAGTATGTATTATTCCTAACTATTACATTAATATCTGCTCCCTTAAACTTTCAAAACATTTCAAAATGCGAAAAATGTGTGTTGCGCTTTCTAGCTGTCTTTCGCCTCCACCCTTGCTTGACTGTTTATGATGCTCCTGCATCACATATGTACATATGTCATATAAAAAATAATCAAACCCCAATAGTCCACTCCCTTACTCGATCGAGAGTCTAAGTGGTTTCATCGATGCCTCTAGATCCTCAATGTCCAAAACCCTACACACTCAGAGGAACCCAGTCAATAACACTTGTCTAGATCAATACTAGAAAATAACATATCATCATATCCATAATGCCTCATAATGATAATCAAATGGCCAATAGTATAATAATATGTATCACCTACAAGCAAGTGTCCTCAAAGAATAAGTTCACTCAGTGTGTGCAAGAGCACGATGTTACAAATATCCCCCTTTGGCATTGATGGCAACACATCTTAAAACAAAATGATCCGTTAACAATGAGGTTCATCATCAATTTTTTGTTTCTCAACCTTATTTTGTTTCGAGTGATAGTACTTGTCGTTTTTTTTCTTGCTCCTCCTGTCAACAACCTTTTTTTTTAAGTGAATATTTTTCCATCCTCTATTTTTTACAACTCCCCCTGTCAATGTTTCTCCCCTTTCAATATTTCTCCCTTGTCATCATGACTTTTTTCTTTTACTGTAGAGATATTACTACCTGATTTTTCCTTAGATATTCAAATGCTTCTTTAGGCAGGGGTTTAGTGAATATGTTTGTTATCTACTCCTTTGAACTAACATACTCCAATCTAACTTTTTTTTCACTAACTCGCTCTCTCAGGAAATGATATTTCATGGGTATATGTTTGGTATTTTCATGCATGAATGGATTCTTGGATATTTTGATGACACTTGTATTTTGACAGTATATAGGTATCGATTGATTATATCCAATTTAAATATCCTCGAATGTTCGTATCATCCATAAGATTTGAGTGCAACATTCAACAGTTGTAATATATTCATCCTCTGATGTATATAGTGAAATTGATGATTGTTTTCTACTTGACCATGACACTATACATTATCCTATAAAAATTTCATTTCCACTAGTGCTCTTTTCTTCATCCACTCTACCATCCCAATCAACATCTATGTACAAAATTAGTTCAAATCATTTATTCCTTGGATACCATAAGACAAAGTTTGATGTTCCTTTAAGATATCTAAATATTCTCTTGACAACCATCACATGTGATTATTTTGAAGATGATTGAAATATTTCTACCATTCCTACTACCTACATGATATCAGGTCTGGATGCAGTAAAATATAGTAAGCTCACAACCATAGATTGCTAGAGACTTGAATATAGAAAAGGTGACTCATCTTCCTTGCGAAGTTTGCAGTTGGTTATCATTGAAGTGCTAATAGGTGAAATTTCAACCATTCCAAACTTTTTAAGTATCTATTTCAGGTATTTGGAATGAGTAATAAGCATTCCTTTTGGTCATCGAGTGATTTGAAGTCGAAGGAATAAATTTATCTCTCCAATCATAGATATTTCAAATTGTTTTCACATTTCTTGAGAAAATTTATGACCTGATTCATTAGTGTTGCAACCAAACATGATGTCATCCACATAGAACACTTTGACTAACAGGTTGTCTTTTTCATTTCTAAGATAGATATTGTTGTTGCACATGCATGTTTTGAATCCTCGTTGTAGTAGGTACTTATCCAATCTTGCATACAATGCTCTGGGTGCTTGTTTAAGGACATAGAGGATCTTCATCAATCTATACACTTGTTCTTATTTTCTTGGTTGTTAAAATCCTTTTTGATGCTCTGTAAATACTTCTTGTTTTAGGTATCCATTAAAAAATGCAAACTTTACATCCATATGATACACTTTAAAAATTTTAAAGCATGAGTATGCTAGGAATAATTTGATGGCTTCCATTCTTGCAACTGGAGAAAATGTTTCTTCAAAGTCAATCCCTTTGTAACGACCTCGTCATTACGACTACAAGTGACTCAACACAATTTTTTTTTTATTTTTTTTTTAACCAGGAAGGCGACAATGAAAATAGTTAAACCACACAAATTGATGATGAACACAACATATGCAGATCAAGAAACAAAAAACAACGACCCATCATACTATCACATCATGCAACTGGACAAAACACATGATAATCAATTAGACAAACAAAATGACTACTCGCTCGACACAAACAAGAAAAATCCTACAAGCTAAAGGACAACATCAACAATCCCAACACAATGACTTCAGCGACCAGTAACTACAACCCTCTACTGTGATAAAAACTAATCACATTAAGGCGTTACATAACCAATTACCAACATCAATTAAAGTGAACAATACACCCACATTGGGAAGCACAAGACTCTGGCCAGGTTATCATTCACATCTATCAATCAGGGCATGCAATTATCCCCTCATCAAGAATCATGCCATCAAAAGATGATAGGTGTGATAGCAACCATGGCGAAACATAAAATATCTAGACCTTTAACCCAAGAAAATACTTCGTTCTAGGAGACCAAAGTATATGTCAAGAAATACATGAATAATATACCCAAGAACCCAATAAACAAGTCACTTAGACGAGAGGTGACATCAATCAAATTAAATTGTGCAAATAACCAAAGGATTTCTTATTTTCCTACGAGGAAATCATCTATGGTGTAAAAACTATGACCAACCACCATTTACAATTCAACCTAAGGCACAAGGCACATAGTAATGAATTAAATATTAAAATATTAATCGATTTAGATCATTCTACTTGTTACACTCCATCCACTTATCCTTCTTCCAATATGTTGGTTCCTACGAACACTTTTCCCATGGAAGACCTCTATCTACCCTCTAGTGTTTCATCCGAGGAGAATTATTTTTATAGTATGTGAAACCCCCCTCACAAAGTTCCTTCATTTGGGGGCAACATATATCTTCACATGAGTAACCCTTGTGATATTTCTTTCTCTTCGCAAGCGTCTTCCTCAATGTCGATGCCCTTACAACCCTTTATGAATCAGTATGGAGGAGGATACTATCCTGCTGGACAACGACAGGGTGTAAACTAGGATCCTTCCTAGCCTGCAATTTCTCAGAACCAATATTTCCTTGGACTTTCGTCTCAAATGTTGCAATTCATCACCATTGCGAGTCCAGTCACTGCTAGTCATATTGGGGCTCCATATCCAACTTATGCTAGTCATGTTGGAGATTCATCGAAAACCTCTGCAAGTCATGCTGAAGAACTGCAACCAACTGCTATAAGTCATGCTAAGGGAATAAGTCCAGTCACTGCATGTCACACTGGAATTACATCACCAACCTTTGGTAGTCATGTTGGAGATTGGTCGACAACCTCTACAAGTCATGTTGAATACCTGTAACCAGTGGCTACAAGTCATGCTGGGGGCACATGTCTGGTCACTTCCAGTCACACTATGCATACATCACCAACCTCTTCTAGTCATGTTTGGGATACATCACCAACCTCTGCTAGTCATGATGGGGATTCATCACCAACCTCTGCTAGTCATGTTGGACATTTGTTACTATCCTCTGCAAGTCATGTTGGGAGAATGTCACCAGACACAGCAAGTTATGCTGGGGGAATTCATATGATTGATAATCCTAGACATCTCAAACGTAAGCCTAGATTCATTTGCAGGATTTGTGAAGGAAGTCACCTTACTCGTTTGTGTCCTGTTACTGTTGGGATACCAGAAGTGTGGGGCTTACCTAAAATACCTTTGGGTTTTGAGGAATCTATGATTTCACAACACTCTATTCTTCCTTTGGTTGATACAATTTCCATGCCGATTAAATCTTCTGCTGACACCCGTTTTCCTTCAGGGGTTGATACATCCTTTGATTTTGTTGTCTCACATCCCGTTCAACCTGTGGTCGTGTCGATGTAATATTCGATAGACACATCTCCTATGGCATCTTATTAAACCAACGATCATATCGATGCAATCTTCGACTGAAAAAACTCATGTTTTTTGGAGTGATGAACCTCTTGGGCTTGTTGTCTCATGTAACGACCCTTGATTATTAATTATAATTAATTTAATAATATAATCCTAAAAGATTAGCTAAACTATATTTATTTATTAAAATATCATTAACTAATTATTTATTATTAATTAGTTATTCTTGATTATGATTAATTTAAGTATTAATTACTCATTAATTAATAAGGTAAATAAATAAAGGTGGATAGTAAAATATATTATTAAATTAAGTTACTTTTCCAAAAATGGAAACATATTAAAGAATGGGATAAGATATTAAAGGGGGAGATAAGGAAATTAATGAGGGGGAAGAGTCGGTGAAGGAGGGATAAGGAAGGGAAGGAGTTGGATGGGAGGATCATTCTATGGGAGTTGGGGATGCATTTTGGGGGCTCTGAGTATTGCAGAGAGGGAGGTGAAATTTTGTGAGTGGCATTGACACAGTGCACTGGAGTTGCTGGGGGTTTTGGGCATGGAGGGCCAGGATATCCGTTGATATCCTGGGGCTAGGGAGCTACCTAGTTGGCAGGGAGGACGGTTTTGGGTAGTGTTTTGCAGAAGCATGAAGGAAGCAAGTGGTGACAAACAGAGGACAATAACATCAGGTTCAGGTATTTAGGTATTTACCAAGAATTATGCATTGTATTTGTAAGTTAAATTGTTATTAAATTTTATTATATTGATGAATTTGCATACAAATGAGATAAATTATAGAAATTCTTAAATTTTACGACTAAGTATAAAATAATTGGTTGTTTAATTTATTTAGGCCTTACATTTGGTATCAGAGCCCTGGTTCAAAATATGGAACCAAGGGCCTACCTACCTACCTACCTGATTTAGTAATGGAATTGTACCCACCCAAAAATTTGGTAAATCTGGGCCTGAGGGCCAAGTTCCAGCTCCAAGTCCCAACGCCACCTCCACCCAACCTGTAAGCCAAGTATACATTTTGATTTCAATATATAAACAAATCTAAATATAAATAAACAATATGAATTGAAAAAAAAAAGAGAATATTGCATTACACATCCTATAATTGTTAGTCGTGCATATTTCCTGAAATGAATTATATTTTGTATTTTTTTTTACCTTCAGTAAAATTTTACTATTCACTTTAGGAAACTAAAAATTTTGTATTGCCTCTTCTTGATATATTCTAGCAACTTATTAATTAAGATTTTAAAATTTAAGATTTAGCCAGTTCAAACTAACATTCACCAGGAAATTTTGGGCAGAGATCTACTGACCTGGGAAGATTGTAGCCCAAAGGTTGCCACTGCCATTTCATGTAACGTTTATCTGGTCGCCCATTCTCCTGGCATTGCCCATTCTCCAATTTAACTGTAACCCAGTTCATTTAAGCTAGGAATTGACTCGGGAAAACACTACGCATAAAACAATAATAATAATAATAAATATATATATATAAATAAATAAATCAATATGATATCAAACACACCAAAAGGTTTTGAGTTCTCGATCAATGAGCATGTGCATCGAAATATTTTGCCAATCCATCCGCAATAAGAAGATCAACGATGAACCATTGTATGCATTGTGTTTAACAGAGTTGGGAGTGTTTTGTTTGGAAGGCAGAATGGAAGGAGTAGCACCATTCAAACAATACTTATTCTTGGTGTTTGTATTGGTGGGGATGAATGTTAGTATATCAGCTGAGGTAGGAATTACCAGCAAGTATGTGCGTAAGCTAGAGGCATCTGTGGATATGCCCCTAGAAAGTGAAGCTTTCCAGGTCTCCCCTAGGTTTCAATGCTCCTCAACAGGTTCATATAACTCAAGGAGACCATGTGGGTAGAGCTGTTATTGTCTCATGGGTGACGCCATAGAAGCCTGGATCCACACCTGTTCTGTATGGCCCTGAGAAATATAAGTACAAGTACGAAGCACATGGTATTGTGACCAGATACAAGTTCTATAACTATATATCAGGATATATTCATCACTGCATGGTGAAAAATCTAGAGTTTAACACAAAATATTTCTATAAGATTGGAATGGGAAACACAACACGAGAGTTTTCATTCTCAACCCCTCCAAGACCTGGTCCCAACACTCCATATACCACAACATCGTTCTTTTTGGAGCTGTCGTGTTTCGTTTGAACTGAGGAACGAACAGAGATTGGCTTTGTTCGTTCTGCATCAGATTGGTCGATTGTTCTGTGGGCTTCTTCTTCATTCCGTCACCTTTCTGCTAGTTCTCCATCTAATTGCTTTGGCTGCTCTCTGCCTGCATTTCCACCTGGGTGCCTTCTGCTCGCTGCTCCGTGCCAGGTTCTGTTTCTGGCCCTTATTTCTTGCTCTTTCAATTCGGTAGATTTTTTATTTTCCACTGAATCATGGGAGACAACAATTTGGTAATCTCAATCAAGTGAAATGGGAAAAATGTTGTGGTGTGGTCTTGTGCACTAAAACATTATATAACAGGGGGTTTATTTAGATGGAAGAATCTAAATCCCAAATAAAGATGAAAATGAAAACGATTATTATTCGAAGATAGAAAACTGGGAAGTGAACAATGATGATGCTATACCAACCCACAACAAACAATCATACCAGCAACCCAGAAATGACGAGTTGCATTGAACAGTACCAGAAATGCGTAGAGAACCCCGGTTGTACAACCATACCTAAATTTTTATAGTACTGCGTGAGCTGTGGAAGCTTTGACCTTCAATAGGAAATTTATTAAATTCTCCTCTTCGATATCACGCAGATTCATTTGGAGAGGTCTGGTGCTAAACTTCCATATTATGCAATACCAGTGTATTATGGGGCCTTCCCTACCGCTTCAAAAGAACACTGAAGACAGATTCTCAAACAAGTTGGGACAGCAACAGATGCCCTGAAGCTATTCGACTGAATAAAAAAAAAAAGTACTCCAAAACAAAACATCTACATCTACTTGCGATTTTAGTAAACGAAACGAAAACCTATCGACGAATCTAGTGCATATATCGAAGCCAAACAATTCATCACAACAACGCGAAGCCCAAGAATAAGAACCAAGCCCAACACCATTCCACCTATCTCATTTAAGTACTTGCAATTTAAGTACAAGAAATGAAGCTCGACACCATTCCACGAAACCCTACTCGCAATTTAAATACAGAGCATTGCAACTCCTCTACAACTGAGATTTCAAAAATCAAAGCCGAATTTAAAATTCAAAGCATTACAGACCACGAAAAGAGGCTCAGTGGATGAAAACACAGGTTCATGAGAGGCATCAAAATGTATTATAGTTTAACTTTACCACCTCTGACGTTCTGATATTTTATGAGCATTTCTGCATGTCCCCGCTTCTCGTCACTGGCATCCCTGAAGTACTTTGCAAATCCTGGCAGAGCCATGTTGTCCCTATCAAAATGGGCAAAAAGAGTATTAAAACATGGACTAGAGAAATAGGACGAGGGAACTCGAGCAACCATAGTTGAGCAACTACATTTGAATACTCTGTTGAGCAGAAAGATTCATTCTATGAATGAGAGTAATAGCAACGATGAGAGCAGCAGTGAAGATGATGATAATGCAGAAATTACTCTACAGTGCCAAGAACAGAGCAAAGAAGAGAGGTAGCAGAGTAAGGACGCGGAGGTGAAGGACGTGTTTAGGGTTGGGGGAGACAGGCGTAAGGTTATTTTGGAGGAAGCGGGCACGTGGGCTTCATGCGTGCCCGATTTGACTTCTTTTAATATTTTATTTATTTATTTATTTTATTTCAATTTTATATTTATTTTTATCTTTTTTTTTATTATTACATATTAAAATTAACTTTTTAAATTTAATTACTTATAAATGATAAATTTAATAACCTTTATTAAATTTAAATTTCATGGTTTAAATAGTAAATTTTTTTTATTATTAATAAAAGAAAAATATATATATAATTTAATAAGCTAGTATAAGTTTTAATTTAATATTATAAGGCTAAGAGAAATTTATGGAGTGCGCGAGGATCGAACCTCGGACCTCCCCACCGGTCAAGTCTTTACAAAATCTTCCCTACCAATGTGCCATGCGTTGTTTCTTTTACAAATAATTTCACATTTAGATATTTTAATTGTCATACCCAAGACCACATGCCAAGCTATCAAGCGCCTTTTAGAGCCATACAGGTCACATGCCAAGCTATCAAGCGCCAAATACATAAATGGAGGATCCCACAAAGGGACGTATGTGCTCAACACGGCGTCTTAAGAAGAACACTAACGCTGAAAGGTACATAGCGCTGGTGTACGCATATCGGCATAAATTAATAAACCTAAGGTCGAGAGTCATTTTTAATAAATTTGTAAGCGTAAATTAAAAGGGCTCAGACTAGGACAAGTGGGAAGGAGGCGGCATATGCACTAGGAGAGTAAGCCTAGGAAGTGGCTAGTAAGGCGCAAAGCTAGCGTAGCTATAGGGCAAAGGAACCAATAGTTATTTTCATAGGGGCGAAGAAACGAAGCTTAGATGCTTAAACCTAATCCTAACCTAGCCAATCCCCTAATGGAGTAACGTCTGTTTATAGACAAGTAAAGAAAACTTACGCCTAACCCTGTTTCTAGTTTGAGTAGCACCAATTTGAAACATCCTGGAACTCACCCTGACAACTTTGGTGGATGCAGGTCAAAGCATACAGGATGGTCAGGACTCGAGGGAGTCGAGGCAGGGGAGCGTCGTCACAAGCACCACCAACACCGCTAGCGCCACCACCACCATCGCCCGAACTAGCCCTCATACTACGCTCGTTGGAAGCCATCAACGAGACTTTAAAGGGGTGACAACCGGCAGGGATTGAAGTGGAGCCCCCACCGTCTGGAACGGGTAATCCAGAAGCGTCAAGGGATTCACGGGGAGGTCCTCCACCTGAAGACATCACGTGAGAGCTGTAGAAGATCAAACTTCTGGAATTTGCCAGAGGTCACGTCAGTGAACGCGCGGAAGCCTGGTTGGAAGGCATGACCAGGTGTTTTTCCTTAAGGGACTATGTGTCCAACTCAAAGGTAAAGATCGCCATTTTTCAGTTAAGAGACAATTCCTTGAACTGGTGGGGCAACCTGGAAAGACAACTGCACCTTACCCCAGACATAGTATCTTGGGAAATTTTCGAGGAGAGGTTTAGGAGGAAATATCTATTGGCGTACTACGAGGAATAATAGGTTGGGGCATTTCATGCCTTAGTACAGGGAAACCGAACGGTAGAAGAATATGAGATCAGGTTTATGGAACTAGTTAAATATGTGTCGTATATGGATAACGACCAACGACGGGCAGAGCACTTCGTCTATGGATTGAACCCTAAAATAAGATCTATGGTGAGGATGTGGAATATGTCTTCAGTAGCAGAGACAGTAGAAAATGCGCGTTATGCGGAAGTACACATGAACTTAACGGGGGGTACAAGACTGACATTTCCGCATCTCCCTAGATTCGTAGGAAAGGCCCCGCAGACATTTCCTAGGGGAGGGGGCTCAAGGCCACCACCATATGGTAATAGATTCACGCCAAGGACAGTAGCTACAGGGATTTCAATGGCAGCGAGTGCAGCATCTCGTTCATCACAAACGGTGCAGACAGGTCCACGACCATTTCAGGGAACAGTGAGCAGGGGCAGGGGTTCCAGGGGAAGGAACTCATTTCAAAGACAAACACATAACAATGCACAGGTTCAATCTGGTGTTACATGTTGGGGTTGCAGGGGACCCATTACCAGCGTGACTGTCCGGAGTTACAAGCAGGGTTCGTGCATAGAGGAGGAAAGGCACCGATGGGGAGAGCAAGTAGTAGCCACCATATTTACGCAGCAGTTAATAACCGTCAGGCCGAACATCAATCCATGGTGGTGGAGTCATCAGGTACGCTAAATCATATCAATGTTAAGATTTTGTTTGATTCTGGTGAGACAGATAGTTTCATTTCACCATCTTCATTAGAAAAGAGTGGGTTGGTAGCCT
>ML787405.1:29241-48362 GCA_009831015.1 Picea engelmannii | reverse complement strand
GATACCATGTGTAAGGCCTCTGTCCCCACAGAGACTTATAAAAAGACAAGCTAAAATAAAAAAATGAAGAAATTATATCCTATACAATTATGCCATCAACGTATAATCATATATTATTCAACATAAATTAAATTGATTAACATCATGAAAGTAAATTTAATTATCATCCACATAACATAGCAAATTCATGAAATTCATACCTCTGTCTGATGCTAATTCCCAAATCTCCAGTTGTCCTCTTTCACTGCTTTGCTCGAACTCTACCCAAAACTTAATCTTTCCTCCTTGCCAACTAGGAACAGAACCTGTCTGGCTCCCTAGCTCCAGGATTTTGTGAGGATTCCTGGCCCCCGAGCCCAAAAATCCCAACAACCTAGTGCACCCCTATAACAATCCACCCAAACTCTCCATACCAAACCAGAAAATACCCCACAGAAAATACAGGCCTTCCCCTTCAATAATGTTCCTCTCCCAAAATTTCATCCTCCTCTCCCAAAGGCCTCTCCCTAGTCATATCCTCCTCCATTCACCGACTCCTACCCTCCTTTAATTCCACCCACCTTATCCCTCCATTTATTACCTTATTAGTTCACTCAATGCTTCATCCCCCTGCATACGTAAAGTTTTATAATAAATAAATAAAAATTATTAAGCTATTAATTCATTACCCAAACCTTTAATGAGTCAATTAATTAATTAATTAATTAATCAACAGATATAAACAATTAATAAATAAATAGATAAATAAATAATAATATTAATAAATAATCATTGTTTAACTCAAATATATTAGGACAGTTAATTATTTAATTAACTATACTTGATAAACCCTATGAAACTATTTAACTAGGGTTGTTACAGGATATAATCCTCTTAGGCACGCCATGGAGCCTCACAATATCACTGATGAAAATTCTAGCTATGTTAGGTGCTTGATACATCATACGCATAGGAATAAAATGAACACTCTTCATTAGCGTGTCAACTACCACCAAAAATCGAGTTCTGTCTCCTTGCCATCAGTGGAAATACTACAATGAAATCCATCGAAATGACCTCCCATTTCGATTACGGAATAGTGTGTGCTTGTATTAATCCTGTTGGATGTCTATGTTCAACCTTCACCTACTAGCATTCTAGACATCGTGCCACGTAGTTGACTATGTCTACCTTCATCCCTTCCTGAAGAATGAGGGTTTAAGATCTTCCCTCATCTTCATGACTCCTCGGTGAGCCATGTACACTTCTCTGTGAGCCTTTTTTAGGATCAAATTTCTGAACCCATCATTGGGAGGTACATAAATTTGATCTTTAAATCTCAATAATTTGTCGTTGTTCAAAGTAAATCCTTGAAATTTTGGTACCATCATTGTGTTTTGTCCGACAAAATTCTTGACCTCTTTGTACCAGTTATCGTCACCCTGTAAAGTTAGAATATTTTCATGTAGATTCGTCTAAAGAGGCATCACAAAAAATATGCATGGTCTCTGACTCAGCGCATCAACCACTTTGTTCATTGTTCCCTTTATGTAAGTAATCTCGAAATCATACTTGATAATCAATTCTGACCAACGTCGTTGTCACATGTTCAAGTCGCTTTGCATAAAGATGTGTTGTAGTCCACAGTGGTCTATTTTTAGTTTAAAACTTCATCCAATAAGGCAGTGTCTCTAAACTCTCAAGGTATAAACAATGGATAACAACTCCAAATAGTGTGTCGCATAGTTCTCCTCATGCCTTCTCAACTTTATTGAGATGTAAGAGATCAATCAACCATCTTGAATCAAGACTCTGCCTAATCCTTCCTTGGATGCGTCAGTTCATACCAAGAAGTCTGCGTCCGTGTCAGGGATCTTTAGTATCAATGTTGTTGCCAATAGCTCCTTGAGCCTATGAAATGATTCCGTGCATTTATCGGTCCAAACAAACTTCTTGTTCTTCTTCTTCAATTCATGATCGAATTTTCTATATTCGAAAAACCATCAACGAACGTTGATAGTATCCCGCTAAACCCATGAAGCTATGCACTTCCAGGACATTCGTTGGTGCAAGCCATTCCATAATAGCCTCGAACTTTGTTGGATCCACAATGATACCTTCGCCGTATATGACATTCCCTAAGTAATTAATCTTCAATTGATAAAATGAGCATTTAGAAAATTTTCCAAACAATTTGTTCTCTCATAGACATTGTAGTACCAAGCGCAAGTGCACATCATGCTCCTCCATCATCCGATAGTAAATCATAATATCGTCAATGAATACTTGAACAAACTTTTTGAAGTATTCACGGAACACCCCATTCGTCAAAATCATAAATACCCCAGGGGCATTTTTCATTCCAAAAGGTAAAACAATAAACTTGTAATGTCCAAACCTCATCTTAAAGGTGGTCTTAGGGACATCATTATCCTTGATATTTAACTGGTGATACCCTAATCTCAAGTCGATCTTTGAAAACATCATCGTGCCTTTCATTTGATCAAATAGATCATTAATCCTTGGCAACATATACCAATTCTTGATCGTTTCCTTGTTCAATTGACAGTAGTCAATGCATAGTCTACACGACCCATCCTTCTTTGGTATCAAAATAACAGACACAGCCTGTTGAGGAAAATATATGGAATTATCTTACTCAAGCATTTTCAGATTATGCTTGGAAAGAGAAAAATAGACAGGAATGTCACCTTATGTTGATAGCCATCAAAATTAATATCCTAACTCACAAGTATTGATTACAAGTTCTTAGGCTAGTCTTTTTATAAATAAAAGCTTGCTAGAAAATTCATTATTTATATGATTTTCTGAATATAGCAATCGCTGAAATAAATGCAGAAACTGAAGTAAAGACACCAAGATTATTATCAAGATAGATGAGACATAAATCAATCCTTTATTTCATTCCAATTCACCAAAGAGTCATTATTTTTACAAAACATCATGCAGAAATATCGGACCAAAGTCAAACATAGACATCCCCGATAGAACATACAAAAGGACCTCTGAAAGAAAATAAAAAAATGAACTCCAAAAGCTGGATCATCTTGACATAGATTGCTTCGAACTCGAATTTGCATAATAGCCTTTGTCAGACATGAAAACTAATTCACAAACAAACAAGTCTACACAGACTATCCAAGATAGATCAACACCTATGAAAAACAAGCGTTTGAATGATGTAATTCAGCCCTGAATATTGTTGTCTACAATAAGACCCTTCTATCATAAAAATGAATTAGGTTTGTGATAAATTAAGGAATGAATGAAAACTGAACTATATCAGCATAAACGCAAAGATAAAACCTTAGTATTCTTCTCCTTCTATCCTCCCATTTTCATTTTGTTACATTGCTTTTATTTCTTTCCCACTGGTCTTATATATTATTACTAACATGTCTCTTGTGCAGGTGTCCCAATAATGGATTCGAGAACAGACATAAATGATACCAATGGATAACATAGGTCATTGTAACATAAAATTTGAGCCTAGATAAGAAGAAAAAATGCATAGCATGCCTCATCTAGCATCAAATTGTCGCAATTAGAACCAACACATAATAGGCCTTATCCATCGCCAATAAAACCAAGATTTCATAAACCATGTAAGCAGTGTTGAACATTAGCATAAACTTGAAATAAGAACGAGATATGATCTCCCAACCTACAAGGGGGTCCCACCTACTAGTATTATTTATCTTGTTAGCTTATAATAATAGGCTTCAACAATACTTTGAGGGCAAAACCTGGTTGTGATTTCAATTGTCAACAAACTAGCGACTCCAAAGGGAAATTTGTTTTCAACAAATTTAGAACTCAAAACTCATGGTTTCACTGGACGAGAAAATTAGGTATGATTGGGAAGATTATGCAATAGGGGGAAGTGAACGGATTTAATGGAAACATGATCAGGAATTCTAGAATAACTCATTAAAAGTGTTAAGTATGAGGGGTTTTACCAATGTGTGCATAATCGTTCAACCAGAATTGGTTCTTAACTTCAAGGAGAAATTTTATGGGCTTTCTCTCTTAAATTCCTAAATGAGTGAAGAAAAGGGAAGAAGAAGCGGTAGATAACCCAAAACAATTTTTAGACAACAATGGAAGTAGATAATAAATTCAAGGGTGATTCTAGGTAAAACATCGTAACAACTGCGTAAAATTGACTTGATGCAGGAGCATCGCTCCATGTCAGCCAGCCAGTCAGCCAGCCACGTCAACGTGCATGCATTCAAGGACGAAAGGGAGGCACAGCCTCATTCAAATTTGAATTTGAAATGAATGTAATTTAATATGATTAGGCTGGTGAGCCATAGAAGCCATGCCTTTGCACAGGCTGTAGATAAGATAGGAATTTAATATGTGTATGGATGAGATCTAGATCTGATTCTGGACTAGACGGTCCATTGAATGTAATTTACTAGAGTAGGTAGACCTGGAGGGAAGCACTCGATGAGCCCCTCAGGTAAAAGAGATTTTCAGATCTCATTTTGAGTTAGTATGGTTGTAGTAGGAGAGAAGAGCCAGAGAGAGATCAGGAACACATTGTAATTACAGGCATTTTCCATTTGTTAATAAAAACAGAGCAGTTTTTCCTACATATTCTATGTGTATGGATGTCTGTGTGTGTTCCCTATGTATTTTTTGAATGTATGTTATGTTGATGCATTCTGTAGGAGTTCATTTGATTTCAGGTTGAAGGTCTCTGAGAATATCTACTAGGAGGGTGTGACAGAACATTGAGGGTTCTGAGAGCCATGCACAAAGGTTGCACTTCTGAATACTGCAGGTTCAGATAGAGACATGTTGCAGCACATGACTGGAATCAACAACTCAAAGGAAGAAGACCTCAAGTTTGCTGAACACCTCAGGAGGCAAGGCTGTGTTGTTGAAACACAGTTGCAGACAAAACTTTGTTGTAAGTTCTGTGGAGCTCTGCCAAGTGGGCATTGAGCATATGCATAGTGGTGTTGAAGAAGAACTCTGCTGAGAGTTGAAGGAGAAGACAGGATCACTGAGGATTTTGTAGAGCTCTGCCAAGTGGGTATTGCGTATACGCACGGGTTGTGTTGGAGGAGAACTCTGCTGTGAGTTCGGAGAAGACCAGAATCACTGAGGATTCTGAGAGGCTCTGCCAAGTGGGCATTGAGCAGGTGCAAAGGGTGCACATAAGGAGACAAAACCTTTGGAGTGTTTTGTGGAAGAGAAGATACTCCGCCAGGAGGGCGTCGAGGAAGGGTGTAGATAAGCATAGAGGAGAAGAGAACTCTCTTGAGTTCTGCCAGTTGAAGGAAGAGTCCACTGAAGGATCTTCACTGGGTTGTTGAACACCCAGAGAGACTCAGCAAGAGGTTGCTTGAGCAAGATAGCCAGAAGGGCATCTAAGTATTCTCCATCTGAGGGAGAATAAGGGTAAAATCCCCCAAGGGGTCTGAGTGTTCGAAGAATCTCATGATAGACAGCACGCTATGTGCACAAGAAGACTCTGCAAAGGAGTGCAGGAGTCAAAAGGACCTTTGAGGATTCGAGGAGAGAAGCTCAGGAGGAACATCGCTTTTACGCACAGTAGCGAAGCTCAAGGTGAAGGAGTTCGCAGAGAGAGAGGAAATAAGAAAAGGTCGAGGCCTTTGAAAGATTGAAATTCTCCCAAGGCGGGAAGAAAGCGCAAGAAGCTCAGGAGGAGTAGCATCAGCGTCAGATCATATTTGGACCGTTGAGGAGTTCACATCCAGGAGGTGCTTAGGAGGAGCCCACAGCAGAGGAGGAGACCGACAGCCGTTAGATCTCATATAGAAAACCCATCAATTGTTGGATCAGAAGGAGTTGCGTGGAGTTTAGCCTCTGGAGGAGGTGCGCACTGAAGAACAGGTCTAAGCCATTAGATCTGAGCAGAGATACCGACAA
This sequence comes from Picea engelmannii, assembly GCA_009831015.1. NCBI lineage: Eukaryota > Viridiplantae > Streptophyta > Pinopsida > Pinales > Pinaceae > Picea > Picea engelmannii. The sequence continues at coordinate 42,458 of ML787405.1, read as the reverse complement.
CCATCGGATCTGCGAAAGTTACATGGAGGTTAAGTCCTCGTGGATAGGAGGAGAAATATCGACGAGAGGAGTCATCATCGGGATATCGTCCATCAGGAAATCAACATTCTCTAGGTCGTGAGAACCGGGACATCAAAAGTCTTGAAACACCGACAAGATCAGAGCCATCCAGCTGAGGGACAGGTGTCGAAGATCTGGAGCGAGCCGGCATAAGCATTCATCGGGAAATTGGAGTTCCTGAGGACAAGAGAACTGGGACACTGGAAGTCTCAAAATATCGACATAATTGGGACCATCAATTGGAAGAGGATGCGTGGCAGCAATTGAGCACCATCGACGAAAGTCCCAACAGGAGGTCGTTCATCGACGTATCGGGAATCGAGATATTGGAGATCCTGGGAGTGAGAGTTTTGTTTTTTGCAGAATCATGATACGCGATTTCCCAATCGTGACGGAGGTGGGCCACACAGGATTTGGCAAGTGGACAGGTGGCACATCACATCTCAGGAGCTCGTAAGTGGAAGAGCGAAGAAATTACTGTCAAGGGTCATGAAGGCGCGAGGACATGAAGTGGCAAGGAGAAATCTGGACCGTCCGTTCGAAGAGGACGCATGGCAGCAATCGAGCACCATCGGAGAAAGTCCCAACAGGAGGTCGTTCATCAGCGTATCAAGAATCAGGAAATCCTGGGGACAAGGAGTCCATACCCTTCGAATTCACGATAAGGAAAACCCCGACAGAGGTATAGAGTTGTGGTCTTATGAGGGATGGTCGTATGGACCAAAGAGCCTAGTCAAGAGGGCTAGCATATAGAGAATATCTCATCGGGGTTTAGGAGTTGAAGAGTATAGTGACTCTCGACAATAGGAAGGGAAAAACCCCGAACCCCGATGGTGAGTTTGGGAAAGCCACGGTGAGTGAAGGAGACCGAGAGAGAGAGAAGGAAGGACCTGTGGATTGGGTCATGTTTTGACAGGGATTCCACTTGGGAATCTAAAGAGCCACTTCGGCTCAGCATAAGGGTTTAGAATCGATCCTGTGAGTAGGAGGTCAGGTAAAGAGACCCTGCGGGGTGATAGGGAAGACCTCTTTGCGTCATGATTGTTATTGAATAACAATGTCTTGCGGAGTATTACTGTGGAAGAACTGATCCAACCTCTTATTTTTGACCAAATAGACTAAAGATAGTAAGCAACAAAATCTTGACCGAAGTAAAATGGAAAAAATTAAAACAACGGCAATAAAAAGGAAGAAATGAAAAAGCATCCATAAATTTTTTAACACAAAAAACATAAGTCAACTACTGTAAAGAAGAAAAGAGAAGTGCAAAATTGAAATAAAATCTAGGCTACTAGTATACATAAAATACGAACAACATTAGAACTTTCCATGTTGGTCCCTTGCAATGTTTCAAGCGAGGACTGTTAATTTTGTAGGAAAACAATTGCTCCCGTAAAACCTTTAGAAGGTAAAAGTTAGTATCCAAGACAAAATTAATTTTGAAAGGACCCAAAAATAACCCTTGGAAATATGAGGTAATTATCATCCCTTTAAGGTGCATAATTATATCATGAAGATATACATGGATACTGACCAATTCATTTAGAGTTGCGTGTAAAGTTCTTTTAGAAGCGGTACATGCATCAGGTAATCTGGAAAACAAGCATCCATAAGTAATGGTACCAAATTTGAGATAGGAGTGGTTTTGTGAACATGTGCCCTTTTTCCCTTGATTTTACTGTAACCCAAAAGAATATCAATTAAGGGCCTCATCTGTGACCTTACAACTTGCTACAAAATAATTTCCATACTGAGGGGAGGAAAAGGATTTCTCATAATAGCTTGAATGAAAGTGGGAAAATTAATGCAGGTTCTAATATGATCAGTGGTCTTTGAAATAGCTACCCAATTGGAAACCAATCCAGGGTAGATTGGAAAAATAATCCCAGCCCTTAAGAAATTTTCCAACTCCATTTGAAAAGTTTCTTTAAACGCAGATTTAATAGGTCTTTGTTTTTCCCTAGCTAGAGTCAATCCCTTAGGAATCTTGTTGTCTTCTATGGATATCATTTCCTTAGGCTTAAAAGATTCATTTTTAATGAAATCACAACTGCTCTCATTGTTAGGGAGGACCTGCCAAGATTCTACATTGTCTGGGATATGTGGATTATATAGAGATTAAAAATAACAATCAGGTATGTGAGGCAAAGGTTGTTGATTAGGATAAGCTACAAATATAGCTAACCGATCAGCCATTGAATTCAATTCCCTCTTAACATGAGTGATGTTGAAAGATAATAAGTTCAAGATAAGTGCCCAAACAGTTTGGGTATATCATTCCATCAACTTGTCTCTAGGAGAGTATATTTTACATACTAGGTTCACAACAAGCTTAGAATATCCAAAAACTAAAATGTGACCAAAACTGATATTATAGGTGTTTTCAATGCCTAATAATAAAGCTTCAAAATCAGTGACATTGTTCATACAAGCAAACTCCAACCTATAAGAAAAGTTATGAATTTTCCCTACAGGGGAAACCAAAATAATGCCAGCCCCATTTCCTTCATTTGAGCATGATCCATCAAATTTCATGTGCCACATTTCATCATCTAAATCGATTTGTTCCAAAGGAATATTATCCTCCTCAGCAAAGATGGAATACACTCCTAGGTGCTCTTCGATATATTTTACCTTAGGTTGTGGAACGCTCTCTATGGACTATAATGTTCTTACCATTCCGAGGAAGAGATAAATGTGTCCCATCGAGTGAGAGATATCCACCTATTAAGGCTTTCCAATATCTTCCTAAGATAATTGAGTAATCTCTTACCGACATATCGATCACTTGAATACTAAGGGTTGTTCTTATTTCAGGGTGTGCGCATAAAACTGAGGTTACATCTTTAATCTCACCTATGGTCATTTGTTGTAGGCTATTATAATAGAGCCTTCTTCTAGCGTTTTCATTTGTATAAGGAAATTCTATCTCTTCCATAATAGTCTTCGACATCACACTTGGGAAACAATGGGCAATCTTATCCATAATATTTACATAAATATAAAAAGGGGGATTTTTTACAGGGTATCTAAATTTATGCACACCTAATTTATTTACAAATGAATCCTCTTTGTTTACCTCTTCATAGAGGTTGGTTACAATGAAATCTTTCCCTTCCATGAATTATTTCAGATGCATCTGTTGTTCAGGGACGACAACGATGTCCAAAAGGGTTGCATCTACTTTGATGTTGGCTAACTGATTCAAGATATTGTATTTGGAAGAGGGGAGAGGAGAGTTTGTTCCTTGACTGTCAGGAACCTTAGGAATCTGAATAGTAGTAGTGGTTGAGGATGAGCTCGGGCTAGAATAATAGCGGGGAGGATCAAATTTTCCCTTGGGAGCATACGCTTTGTTCGTAGTATTGATGTTCATGACATCTTCTGTCTCTACAAAATTGTTAAGAACCAAATATTAATATAGCCTGGAAAAACATCAGAAAAAGTACTCAACGCCTTCAAAAATAGATAATTTCAGATAATAAGCCTCTTCAAGGGGAAACCTCTTTTTACCCCACTTAAATTTTCAAGTACAATATGATTCAAAACGAAAATGTATCCTTGGTATATATAGGAGACTAGGAGGTACAATTACAACTAATGGCCTAAAGTCAACATAAATAAAATAATATTACTAATATAATATGCCCCAATTAAGGGGTAATGAGACAATATTAGGGCTTAACATGCCCCTCCCCTTGAGACAAGTGTTGTCCGCAACGCTTGAATAACTCTGGATGCTTCTATATAAAAGACTCATCATCCCAAGTGGAATCTTCAGCTGGTAGTTTCCTCCATTTAATGAGATACTCTGAAATGGATCTATTCCTAAGCTGGTGAATTCTTGTGTCAGTGGTGGCTTCAGGGTCCAATATGACTTTTCCTTCTTCGTCGAGTTCTAGAAATATAGTTTGAACTGGGATCTTGTCACCTATAACCTTCTTTAAGCATGAAACATGGAAAACTGGGTGTACTCGTGAAGATGCAGGCAGCTCCAATTTGTATGCCATAGTACCAATATTTTGCAACACCTTATAAGGGCCATAGTACTTTGGTGATAATTTATTATCCTTCTTGGCTTTCTTGAGGGACATCTGTTTGTATGGTTGTAGTCTTAAAAATACCTAATTGCCTACTTCAAAAATTCTTTCACTACGATGTTGATCTACTTGTTGTTTCATGCGATTATGTGCCATGGTCAGGTTGTCCTTTAAGATTTGGAGAACTTGTTGTTGATTCTCTATGTGATCTTACACTGCTTGAACCTTATATTTTTCTTTTAGAGAAAAAGTGATGGAAGGAGGGTGGTATCCATAAAGTTCCATAAATGGTGTCATTTTTGTTGCAGTATGAAAGGAAGTGTTATACCACCATTCTGCCAAGGGTAACCAATTGAGCCATTGTGTTTGTTTATCAAAGACAAAGCAATGAAGGTATCCTTCCAGACATTTGTTCACTATCTCAGTTTGTCCATTAGATTGAGGATGATAGGATGAGCTATGAGCCAATTGAGTACCCAAACAAGAAAATAATTATGTACAAAAATGTCCAGTGAAGATGGGATCTCTGTCACTTACAATAATCTTTGGGTTGCCATGTATCTTTTGAACTATCTCCATGAATGTGGTGGCAACTGTACTAGCTTTGAAGGGATGAGAGAGTGCACAAAAGTGTGCGTACTTTGTCAGTCTATCAACAATCACCATGATGACACTCTTTCTTTCAAACTTTGGTAACCCTGTGATGAAATCCATGGAAACCTCCTCCCAGTGCTGACTTGGGATGGATAATGGTTGTAAAAGACCCGGGGTATTAATTGTTTCCACCTTATTTTGTTGGCAAACCAAACATTCTGCCACAAACCTTTGAACATTAGTTTTAAGGCCATCCCAAAAAAAACCCTTCTTGACTCTATGGTAGGTTTTAAAAAATCTCGAGTGCCCTTCTACTGGAGAGGTGTGCAATTCCAATAGTACCTTTTGTTTGAGTTGGGAGTTCTTATATAAATTTAAGCAATCTTTGTACCATAGTGAATCATTTTTCCATGTAAATGTATCTGATGCACTGGAATCCTGTTGCAACCTTTGAATGAGAGTCCACACTTTTTTGTCATTCTTCCATTCATCCCTTGCTTCTATTATCCAATCGGGGTGGATGATTGAGATAGCACAGAGAAAGGCCTCAACATATTCATATTTTCTTGAGATTGCATCTTCCACAACATTTTTCTTATCCTTTTTATAGACGATTTCAAAATCATAACCCAATATGTTGGTTACCCATTTTTGTTGTTCTTCTGAAGATAGTCTTTTTTCCAAGAAGTATTTAAGACTATCATGTCTGTTTTGACCTTGAAGTGCCTACCTATTAGATAAGGATGCCATTTCTTAAATGCATGTAGTATTGCCATCATTTCTTTCTCATAAATGGGTTTGTGTAATTCCTTTCCCTTGAGTGGTCAACTTTCAAAAGCCAGGGGCTTTCCTTCTTGCATTAGGACAACACCAATTCCATTTCCCAAGGCATCACATTCCACTATAAAGGATTTTGTGAAGTCTGGAGTGGTCAAGACATGAGATTTACACATCACCTCTTTAAGTTCTTCAAAAGATTTAGTTTCCTCTGGAGTCCATAAAAATGCATCCTTCTTAGTTAGTGTCGTTAAAGGTGTTGTTATTCTTCCATAGTTTCGAACAAACTTGCGGTAGTAACCTGTCAAACCCAAAAATCCTCTAAGATTATTTAATGTTTTGGGAATCGTCCAGTCCAACATGGCCTTAATCTTGCTAGGGTCTACCTGGACACCTTCATGAGATACAATATGACCGAAATTGATGCAGGAGCATCTCTCCACGTTAGCCAGCCAGCCATCCAGCCACGTCAGGGAATTCAAATCGCGCGTTGAAGAGAGGCGCATCCTCATTTGGAATTTGAATTTAATGTAATTAAATGCTTAGGCTGTTGAGCCAGGAAGTCGTGCCTTTGTGCAAGCTATAGATAAGATCGACATTTAATGTTTGTATGGATGAGATCTAGATCCAGATGTTGGACTAGACAACCCATTCAATGTAATTGAATAAAGTAGGTAGGATGGAGGGAAGAGATCGAAGAGCCCCCTTAGGTAAAAGAGATATTCGTATCTCATTTTAAAAAGAGAGGTAGTGTATGAGAAGAGAATATGTGAGTAGAGTAGAAGAGAAGGAGCCGAGACCTTGTTACAGGCCATGCTCAGGAACACCCTTGTATAAATAGGCATTTGCCATTTTAATATAAACAGAAGCAGTTTTTCCTGCATGTATTTCTGTGTTATGTGGATGTCTGTGAGTGTTATTTATGTATGTTGTAGATGTGTGTTGTAGTTGTGCATTTACAGGAGTTGGTTGGATTTCAGGTGAAGGTCTTTGAGGTTTCATGCCAGGAGAGCGTGACAGAGTACTGCGGTCTCTGAATACCGGTGCATTGAAGCACTTCTGAATTCTGTAGGTTCAGATGAAGACGTGCTGCAGCACAAGAACTGGAATCAACAACTCAAGAGGAAGACCTCAACGTTGCTGAACACCTTGGAGGCAAGGTTGTGTGGGAGAAGACACAGTTGTATAAAAAATTCTACTGTGGATTTTGTAAAGCTCTGCCAAGTGGGAATTGAGCGTATGCACAGTGGTGCATTTGGAGGAAATCTGTTGTGAGTTATCAAAGGAGAACTAGAATCACTGAGGATTCTGAGAGCTCTTCCAGGTGGGCATTGAGCGGGTGCAAAGGCGCACAGAAGGAGACAGAACTATTGAACGTTCTGGGAGAAGATACTCTACCAGGTGGGCATTGAGTAAGTGTGCAGACAGGCACAAAGGAAAAGAGAACTCTTTTGAGTTCTGGAATTCAGAGGAAGAATCCACTGAAGGATGTTCACAGGGTTGTTGAACACCCTGCAGACTCAGCAAGAGGTTGCTTGAGCACAGGGATAGCTAGGAGGGCACCAAAGAAATTGTCCATATGAGGGACAAGAAAGAAGGATAAAATCCCTTAGGGGTCTGAGCGTGTGAGAAGCTCAGGAGAGACAGCGCAGTGTATGTACGAACACTCTACAAGAGGTAGAGGTCAAATCTTCAAAGATTTGAAGAAAAGCTCAGGAGGAGTTAGCGTTTCCAGGGTGCTCAGCGAAGCTCAAGATAAAGGAGTTCGCAGAGGAAGACGAAGCAAAGGTCGAGGCCTTTGAGAACTTAGAATTTTCCCAAGTTTGGGAAGAAGGAGTGCGCAAGCTCAGGGGAGCACAACATCGACCGTTGGATCAGCCGAAAATATCTGGACCGTTGAATATTTCACGTCCAGGAGAGAGTAGGAGCAGCCTATAGAAAGGGGAGATAGAGAGCCATCAGATCTTGAGTGAAATACCCATCAGCCATCAGATCTGACAGGAGCTGCATGAGGTTTACCATCGGGAATAGCCGAGGGGAAAATCCTGATGAGAGGCATGGAGATCGGGATATCGCCACTCGGGAAATCGGAGTTCCTAAGGTCGTGAAAGTCAAGACATCAGAAGTCTCGAAAATGCGAGGGTTGATCTGAACTGTCCATTCGCTTGGGATGCGTGTCAGAGATCTGAAGAAGATCTGAGTTCGACATTTCACGAGTCTTGAAGACGAGGCGTCCGGGACATCAAAGTTCATGAAATCGTGAGAAGCGATCAAGACTGTCAATCAGAGGAGGATGCGTGGAGGAGACCAAAGTATTCGGGAGATTTCCCGAAAGGAGAAGTCGTCTGTTGGCATTACTAGCATCGGGATATTGGGAATCCTGATGACAGGAGGTTTGGACACTTCGTAATTGTGAAGTCCCAAACCCCGACAGGGGGAAGAAATCTCCATTTTTGTGGGGCCTAGCTGACGTCAGGTCGGAGAATCGGGGATCGGGCTATCGAGGATCCCGTGCATAAGGTGTTTATGCATTTTGGCATTGTGATGTTCGAAACCCTGACAAGGAGGGAAGCTCCATCGTATAGCCAGCTATCAGCATAGTGGAGAATCAGCTTTCGAGAGATCGGGGAAGTAAAGGGCCAAAGAACTTCGGCATTTGAAGTCGTGAAACCCCGATAGGAGACAAGGCTGCGGTCTTGTGAGATAACGGTCATGTGGACCCAAAATTATATCCCATGGGACTAGCGGGAGTTGGAGTATATCAGGATTCGGAGGATCGAGGATCCTAAGGACAAGTGCGCTTCGGCACTTGAAAGCCCGAAACCCTGACGAAAGGATATAAGGCTGCGATCTTATGAGAGTTGGTCATATGGACCAGAGCATAGCTAGGAAGGGCTAAGGCCAAAAGAGAGTGCATCAGCAAATCGGAGGTCGGGAGTTTGAGAGGGCAGGAACTCTTGACGTCGAGGATCATGAAACCCCAAAACCCGAAATTGAGTCGGGGAAGTCACAAGCGTGTGCAAAGGCCGCGACAGGGAAAAGATAAGGACCTGTGGATCGGGTTTTGAGCAGAGATTCCACAGAGGAATCGAAAGAGCCGCTTCTGCTCATGAATGAAGAATTGAACGATCCTGTGAGCAGGGGGTGCGAGGTGTTGTGGTCGCTCGCGACTCTTAAAGTTTCAAGTGGTATCAGAGTGGGATTATGTTTGTATATTGCAAACATAGGAGAGAAAAGAAGACAGAGTGTTGGAGACTCTGTGGCGATTGTTTGCAGGTAGGCAAAAATCACAAAGGCAGTCAACAGGACTGTAAGTGAAGCTAGAAACACTCAGGATGCAGAGTGATAGCAGCAGGTTTTCTAGGAGAGTAGACAAAGATAGAACCATGGTTACTAAAGGCCATAGGCATGTTGGGAGGAAAAGAAAGGCAGAAAAGATTGCAGAGATGGATAGAGAGCTTGCTGAATTAAAGGCGGACATAGAAAAGATCGAACTGCGGATGCGGCAGGATAGGAAGATGGTTCATGTATGTGAACCAGAAGCTGGGAGAGACCTCAATGAATTGGGATCAGCTGAGGATCTCAAGAACTGCCAGGAGGGAAGAAAGGAAATTCCAAATTTCTAGATGGGCAACGAGTTGAGATCACTGCAGGATCTCACGGACTGTTAGGAGGACAGCCAGGGAATTTCACATTGCCAGCTGGGCAATGAAATGAGGTCGCTGTGGGATCTTGAAGACTGCCAGGAGGGTAGTGAAAGCATCCCATATTTCTAGGTGGGAAGGGATGAGAAGATGAGACTGTCTGAGAGTCTCATAAACTCAGAGGTGAGTTTTGATCAGCATGAGGAGCTGACAGAGTAGGTGAGCTCGGAAATGAATTTAGATCAGCAGGTGTAACTAACAGAGGAAGATTTGAGGAGCCTTATGATGATTGGGGGAATTCAGGTATTCCTACCACTTGCCCAGGAGGAGGCAAAAATCTGTGTTGCATGTGCAGCAACAACAGGAGGACATCTAGCTGAGACTATCAAAGAGGAATTGGAGCAGGTGTTTGAGACTGCCCAACCAGAAGCAGGTGGAAAGGAAAATGAGCATTCAGAGGAGTGTCTCAATGCTTTCAACCAGGAAGCTGAAGAAGTTGTAGCACAGAAGCTAGCAGCAAAGGAAGCCAAAGAGAGAGCAGGCAGATTTATCACTCCATGGGAGATGGAGCTAGAGATGTTAGAGGATTGGCTGAAAAATCTAGAGCCACCAAGAGAACTGACAGAAGTTGAGATTTCAGAGAAGGTGACTGAACAGCCAGTCAGTCAAAGGGAGACTACATAATAGAGGTCTGCAGCAGGGTGGCAACTTGAGGCCACAGATGAAGATGAAGAGGATGGCATGGGAGATCATGATGATCTGCCCATGAGCCGAAAATTTTTGCAGCTGAGGAGACTGCATGAATAGAGCCAGCCACTAGAGTAGCTGGACGAGGTGATAGAAGACATTAGAAGGCTGATGTTGAGGTGAGAAGAAACTGCCAGCGAGGAGCAGCTGAGCAGAAGGAAGGAAGCAGCAGCAACAGCAGCAACAACAGCAGAATGGAGCAGAGTAACAGATCCAAAGGATGATTTGGGATCCAGGAGGATTTTAACATCAGATATAGGAAGCTCATGAGCAGGAGCTCATGAATTTTTCAGCTGAGAATTTTGATGCAGGAGCATCTCTCCACGTCAGCCAGCCAGCCAGCCAGCCACGTCAGCGAATTCAAATCGCGCGTTGAAGAGAGGCATAGCCTCATTTGGAATTTGAATTTAATGTAATTAAATGCTTAGGCTGTTGATTCAGGAAGGCATTCCTTTGCGCAGGTTGTAGATAAGATCAGAATTTAATGTTTGTATGGCTGAGATCTAGATCCAAATGCTGGACTAGACAGCCCATTCAATGTAATTGAATAAAGTAAGTAGGTTGCAGGGAAGAGCTCGAAGAGCCCCCTTAGGTAAAAGAGATCTTCGTATCTCATTTTAAAAAGAGAGGTAGTGTATGAGAAGATAATTTAAGAGTAGAGAAGAAGAGAAGGAGCCAAGACCTTGTTATAGGCCATGCTCAAGAACACCCTTGTATAAACAGGCATTTTCCATTTTAATATAAACAGAAGCAGTTTTTCCTGCATGTATTTCTGTGTTATGTGGATGTCTATGAGTGTTCTTTATGTATGTTGTAGATGTGTGTTGTACTTGTGCATTTGCAATAGTTGGTTGGATTTCAGGTGAAGTTCTTTGAGGTTTCATGCCAGGAGGGCGTGACAGATTACTATGGTCTCTGAATATCGGTGCACTGAAGCACTTCTGAATTCTGTGGGTTCAGATGAAGATGTCCTACGGCACAAGAACTTGAATCAACAACTCAAGAGGAAGACCTCAAGGTTTCTGAACACCTTGGAGGCAAGGCAGTGTGGGAGAAGACACAGTTGCAAATAGAATTCTAATGTGGATTCTATAAAGCTCTGCCAGGTGGGCATTGAGCGTATGCACAGTGGTGCATTTGGAGGAACTCTGCTGTGAGTTCTCAAAGGAGAACCAGAATCACTGAGGATTCTGAGAGCTCTGCCAGGTGGGCATTGAGCGGGTGCAAAGGCGCACAGAAGGAGACAGAACTGTTGAACGTTCTAGGAGAAGATACTCTGCCAGGTGGGCATTGAGTAAGTGTGCAAATAGGCACAAAGGAAAAGAGAACTCTTTTGAGTTATGGAATTCAGAGGAAGAATCCACTGAAGGATCTTCACAGGGTTTCTGAACACCCTGCAGACTCAGTAAGAGGTTTCTTGAGAAGAGGGATAGCCAGGAGGGCACCCAAGAAATTCTCCATCTGAGGGAGAAGAAAGAAGGATAAAATTCATTAGGGTTCTGAGCATGTGAGAAGCTCAAGAGAGACAGCGTGGTGTATGCGCGAATACTCTATAGGAGGTAGAGGTCAAATCTTCAAAGATTTGAAGAAAATCTCAGGAGGAGTTAGCATTTCTAGGGTGCGCAGTGAAGCTCAAGGTAAAGGAGTTCACAGAGGAAGACGAAGCAAAGGTCGAGGCCTTTGAGAACTTATAATTTTCCCAAGTCTTGGAAGAAGGAGTGTGCAAGCTCAGGGGAGCACAACATTGACCATTGGATCAGCCGAAAAGATCTGGACCGTTGAAGATTTCACGTTGAGGAGAGAATAGGAGTAGCCTATAGAAAGGGGAGATTGAGAGCCATCATATCTTGAGTGAAATACCCATCAACCGTCAAATCTGACAGGAGTTGCATGAGTTTTACCATCGGGAATAGCCGAGGGGAAAATCCTGACAAGAGGCATGGCCATCGGGATATCGACACTCGGGAAATCGGAGTTCGTGAGGTCGTGAAAGTCGGGACATCAGAAGTCTAAAAAATGCGAGGGTTGATCTGAACCGTCCATTCACTTGGGACACGTGTCAGAGATCTGAAGAATATCATAGTTTGGCATTTCGTGAGTCCTGAAGATGAGGCATCCGGGACATCAGAGTTCACGAAATCACGAGAAGCGATCAGGACCATCCATCATAGGAGGATGCATGGAGGAGATCAGAGTATTTAGGAGATTTCCCGAAAGGAGAAGTCATTTGTCGGCATTACGGGCATCGGGATATCAGGAATCTTGATGACAAAAGGTTTGGACACTTTGGAATTGTGAAGTCTGAAACCCCGACAGGGGGAAGAAAGCTCCATTGTTGTGGGGCCTAGCTAACGTTAGGTCAAAGAATCAGGGATCGGGATATCAGGGATCCCATGAAGAAGGTGTTTATGCATTTTGGCATTGCGATGTCCGAAACCCTGACAAGGAGGGAAGCTCCATCATGAAGCCAGCTGTCAGCATAGTGGAGAATAGGCTTTCGAGAGATCGGGGAAGTCAAGGGCCCAAGCACTTCGGCATTTGAAGTCACGAAACCGCGATAGGAGACAAGGCTGCGGTATTGTGAGATAACGATCATGTGGACCCAAAAGTCTAGCCCAGGGGACTAGTGGGAGTTGGAGCATATCGAGATTTAGAGGATCGTGGATCCTGAGGACAAGTGCGCTTTAGCACTTGAAAGCTAGAAACCCTGACGAAAGGATATAAGGCTACGATCTTATGAGAGCCAGTCATATGGACCAGAGCATAGCTAGGAAGGGCTAAGGCTGGAAGAGAGCGCATTAGAAAATTGGTGGTCGGGAGTCTGAGAGGGCAGGAACTCTTGACGTCGGAGATCACGAAACCCCGAAACCCGAAATTGAGTTAGGGAAGTCACATGCGTGTGCAGAGGCCATGATAGGGAAAATATAAGGACTTGTGGATCAGGTTTTGAGCAGAGATTCCACGGAGGAATCAAAAGAGCCGCTTCAAATCATGAATGAGGAATTGAACGATCCTATGAGTAGGGGGTGCAAGGTGTTGTGGTTGCTCGCGACTCTTACTGCGTCACAAATACTCTACCTCCTTTACTCCAAAGAAACATTTGGATGGTTTGGCATATATTTGTTGCTACTTTAGTAGTTGTAGCACCTTGTCAACATGTTGCACATGATCCTCCTAAGACTTTCTATAGATTAGTATATCATCAAAAAATTCTAACACAAATTTTCAAAGGAAGGTCTTGAAAATGGAATTCATCAACCCTTGGAATGTGGAAGGTGCATTTGTAAGGCCAAAAGGCATGACCAAAAATTCATAATGGCCTTCATGAGTTCAGAATGTTGTTTTTGGGATATCT
>ML787405.1:9795-28426 GCA_009831015.1 Picea engelmannii | reverse complement strand
ACAATCTATGTAGAATAATTTCTTCTCACCACACTTATGTCCCTTACTGTACTTGGTGTCACAATTAAAGCATAAACCTTTTTCTTTTCTTTCCTCCAATTGTTGAGGTGTCAACCTTGTAGGTTGAGGTGTTTTAGAAGAAGAAGCATTGTTCTCTCTATAGATGTTAGGATTGGTCCTTCTAGTAGCGATGGCCATATTTTTACTTTCAACATTTCTTGCCACCTTAAATGCATTCTCCAGTGATTTGGGTTCGCAAAGGCAAACCTCATGTTGAATGTTATTCTTTAAAGTTCCTATGAATACATCAATCAAGTGCTCATCTGGAATATTGGTTACCTTTATATTCAATCTTTGGAAGTTCTCAGTGTGCTAGGTAACTGAACCCTTTTTCTTGAGATTTGTCAATTGGCTAAAGAAGGTATTGCTCCTTGTATCCTCATAGTGTGCTATCATTTCTTCCATCAAAATTGTCCAAGTGAAAAGTGATTTGCGAGAAAAAATCCATCGATACCATACAAATTGATTCGGTTCTAAATATAAGGAAGAAATTTGTACCTTTTGTGTATGTGGCACATTATGGAGATCAAATAATTGCTCCATCTGAAGTATCCATGTGATTGGGTCCTTGCCATCAAACTTCCTCATACCAATATTAGGAACATGGTTGGTCTTCAAACCAAAGTTGGAGTTTCTCCATTCTTGATTCACCTTCCTTGTGTCCTCATCATGAATTTCATGGGATGCATTTTCACTTTCAGGTGTCTTCTCTGTTACAAAATTTTTCAATACTTCCATGATCTCCCCTTTTAAACCATCCATCTTAGTATCCAACATAGCTTCCACTGAATCCATATTCTTTTGTAGTTCATTTATGTCCCTACACATTTCTTCACCTTCATTAAGAGTCCAAGTAGGATTTTCTAGAGGCTTATTTGGTCTAGAAGTTCCCTTTTTTGGTGGCATGTTAGGCAAGTATCACTTTTGAACCTTGATTTTGAGGTGGTTTTGCTAGACAATATTTCTTCTGTTGTATCTCCCAAGTTTCATCCCTTCTGGGTATGAAACTTTCTTTTATGTAGTTCTCTAATATTTCTTCTCTGCAATGCCATAAGTCTAATCAAAATTGGATGTGCCAAGTGGAATTTATGGTAACTTCCCCACAACTTGCCGATTTTTGGCCTTTCTAGGAGATCTCACTTGTATAGCATTCCCTGCACAAAATAATTGATATAAAATTCTGAAACTCGCACCAGAAATACTATAGACTTTCCATGATCCAATGAAACCAGTCCCACTCAATTTGGATACTCTAGGAAGAAATTATGATTTTTTTACCTGGAACACTTTCTTGATACTAGTCAATAAGACTAGTCAGATACCCTATCTTACACATGGTGTATCTACAAATTTATGATGACCTGGAAGCTGAAAATTCCACAATGACTTAGTTTAGGATGATTCTAGAACCCTATCTTGTACAGGTTGTATCTCCAAAAGTATAAGGACTCAGGAGCTGAATTTTGAACCCAACGTACCTTGATCTGTCTACTAAATATCCTCCAAGTTGTTCCTTCTTAAACGTTGTAGAAAAAATGTTATAGCGAAAATTCCAAGGTGTATCAGATGTAGCAATGAAACCCCAAGACCTTGAGCTCTGACACCATATGTTAAGAACCAAATATCAATATAGCCTAGAAAAACCTCAGAAAAAGCACTCAATGCCTTGAAAAAGAGATAATTTCATATAATAAGCCTCTTCAAGGGGGCAACCTCCTTTTACCCCACTTAAATGTTCAAGTACAAGATGATTCAAAATGAAAATGTCTCCTTGGTATATATAGGAGACTAGGAGGTATAATTACAACTAATGGCCTAAATCCGACATAAATAAAATAACATCACTAATATAATATGCCCCAATTAAGGGGTAATGAGCTCGGTCTAAAATAATTGTGGGGAGGATCAAATTTTCCCTTGGGAGCATACGCTTTGTTCATAGTATTAATGATCATGACATCTTTTGTCTCTACAAAATCTAGGACAACGATAGTAGTTTCTGATATTTTACCAAATATATTATCTCTCACACTTTTCCTTACCTCAAATGTGACTTCCTCATGGTGTTCCTTGCAGAAGTTACACCATCTTTGAGGCAAGATAACTTTAGGTTGAAAATTGTTTTCAATTGGATTTCTAAGGGGGGGCGTAGAAGAGGATGATGCTATAGGGGTGAGAGGTGAGACATTCCCCTTTCGCTCGAATGCTATCATACGATTGTTCATATCTTGTACTAGCTGTAAGTGGGTGGACATGTCTGTTTTCCTAACTGATTCTCCCTGGGGAAGCCATGTTCTTTCAAGTTATTCTTCATACCTTGAACAAGTATGCATAGTGGAACTGAGATTATTAATGGATTTTTACTCAAGCCTATGATGATAGGGGGAATATAATGCATTGTAGTAATGCATGAAAATGGCTTGGTTCTAAGTTCGAATGAGATCATGGATCTGATTGTATAGCTTAGTGAAACACAAGTTGAAGGAATTGATGGTATCACCATCCTTATAGGTGACGTTAATATATTCCTGTAACTTCTCAAATGGGATTTTAGATTGCCCATAAGTGGATCTGAACCAATAGATTAAATCCTCCCAAGTAGACAAAATATTAGGAGTTAGGTCAATGAAATCATTGACAGCCTTTCCTTCCAAGGAATTAACGAATAAGCACATGCAAGTATCATTATCATTGGTTCCTATGTTATGACAAGCTCTAGAAAATTCCACCAAGTGTTCGTTTGTAGTGATATTATTATTTCCTAAGAACTTAGGAAGATTCTCCTTCAACTTAGGAAGTGCAAGAGTAGTAGGTGCTAAGTTAAGAGGAGATGACACATGCCATTGTGTGGTTGTGGCATCTTCCTCAAACTGAAAAATCCCATAATTTTTAATGACTTTGGTGGGATTTGTAGTAGATTGGACAGGGATATGGTGGCTATATAAGCTACCAATCACTAACAAAGATGAATATTGAGAAGAGGAAGCACTTGTCTTACCACCAGAGCCACCACTAGATGCCATATTGTGGATGATAGATGAGGAAAAGAAAGATGAACTGGATGAATCAGACAATGTTCTCCTTAGAGCACTTTGTTGGGTAGATAACACAACGTTGCTTCTTTCTATTTCATAAAGAGGATTAATTTTGGGTGATAAGATTCTTCTTCTCCTAGAGACATGGGATTTTAAGGACATGAAAGAAAGGCCAAAAATGAAGGAACAATAAGGTTGTTTTTTATTTATAGGTTGTCGACATCTATCTTCCCAACGTTTTTGGGCTCTATTATCTCGTTCAATTGTTTCCCATGAGTTATTAAGCTCAACATGGGTATTTGTAGTGTTTAAAATGGTGTTAAACAGGTTCAAAGCAATGTTGTTTTGATCTTGAAGATCGAGCTCAATATTGGGTTGCCTTGTAATTGACACTTCACTAAGAAATAAAAGAGTCAAAGAATTAATATCGGAAAAAATATGTATCGATGAAAATCGAGTATAAAAATTAGCCAGAGAGATATTTAATATCTCCCCAGTATGGTCGCCAAATAAATGTTGACGAAAAGATATGAAATGATCTTACTCAAGCATTTTCAGATTATTCTTGGCTAGATAAAAGTAGACAAGAATGTCACCCTATGTTTATAGACATCAAAATTAATATCCTAACTCACAAGTATTGATAACAAGTGCTTAGGCTAGTCTTTTCATCAATAAAAGATTGCTGGAAAATTCGTTATTTATATGATTTTCTGAATATAAAAATTGATGAAATAAATGTAGAGAGAGAAGTAAAGACATCAAGATGATAATCAATACGGATGAGACATAAAGAAATACTTTATTTTATTCCCATTCACCAAAGAGTCATTATTTTTACAAAACTTCATGTAGAAATTTTGGACCAAAGTCAAAATTAGACATCCCCGACTGAACATACAAAAGGACCTCTAACAGAAAATTAAAAGCTGAACTCTAAAATATGAATCAGCTTGTCACAGATTTCTTCCCACATGAATCTGTACAATAGCCTTTGTGAGTCATGAAAACTAATTCACAAACAAAAAAGTCTACACAAACTATCAAAGATAGATCAACACCTTTGAAAAACAAGTGTCTGAATCATGTAATTCAACCTTGAATCTTGATGTCCACAATAAGAACTTGCTATCATAAAAAATAATTAGGCTTTTGATAAATTAAGGAATGAATGAAAAATGAATTTTCTCAACATAAACTCAAAGAGAAAACCTTAGTATACTTCTCCTTCTATCCTCCCATTTGCATTTTATTACATTGCTTTTATTTCTTTCCCACTGCTCTTATATATTATTACTAAAATGTCTCTTGTGCAGGTGTCCCATTAATGGATCTAAGAACATATAGCAATGACAACAATGGATAACATAGGTTGTTGTGACATAAAATTTGATCCTAGAGAAGAAGAAAAAATGCATAACAAGCCTCATCGATCATCCAATTGTTGCAATTAGAACCAACACATAATAGGCCTTATCCATCACCAATAAAACCAAGATTTCATAAACCATGTAAGCAATGTCGAACAGTAGCATAAACATGAAATACGAACTATACTTTGGGGGAAAAACCTCATTGCAATTTCAATCATTAACACACCCCACAATGACACACTTCGACATACAATTCCTAGGTCTAACAACTCCTTTAGTTTCATTTTCAACTCCTGTAACTCCAATATCGACATTCGATAAGGCGTTCTTGCTATCGGTTCAGTCCCCAGTTTTAGGTCTATGGTAAATTCCAATTCCCTCTTCGGAGGCATCCCATGTAACTCCTCAGGGAAGAAATTTGCAAAGTCTCTTATGACCGAAAGGTGTTTCATAACTTGTGCTACTCCCTTATTGTTTAATGCAAGGATCGCATAAATCATACATCCCTTGTGCATGTTCTTCGGTAGTTGCAAAGAAGAGATGAACCTCAAGGAAAATACCTGGTTCTGACCTACAATCACATGTCTTTGTCCCTCATCATTGACCAAGCTCAACCGTTTCATATTACATTTGAGTATTGCCTCATGCGATTCCAACCAGTCCATACCGATCACAAAATCATAAGATCCTAAGATCGTGAAGTACAGGTTGGCCCTGGTGAAAAACTCTCCTAGGATAAGGCTATAGCCCATAACCTTCACACCAACCTTTGTTTTCTCTCCCAAATCCATTTCTACAAATATAAACTTGTCCTCTTCGACTTCCTTTACCTTAATTCTTTTAGCATTGAACTAGAAATAAAACTTTCGTTAGCACCTGGATCTATCAAAATACTAAGGTTTTGGTCAACGATGGTACCTAATGTTTCGAGCACATTTGATTGGTGCTCTTCCTAGTGGTTATTCACCACTGCAAGAATCCAATGGGCCTTACCCAAATCTCCCATGATATTGGGTCTGGCTGGTCTAGATGCTCTGGTCCTCTCCATTTGGCAGTCATGCTCGTAATGTGGTTCCCCACATGTCCAACACCCTTTTTTTGGTCCAGTACTTCTGGTACCCGAAGTAGAAGCTGACGACCCACTAACCTGGAACCCTAGTTTGTTCTTCTGAACAAGCCTAAACTTCTATCATAGTGGTCGATGCTACGGGTGGTGTTGTGGTCCATAGTAAGGATTCCTCTACTGAGGCGTTGGTCGCTGAGGTGTAGTTAAAGTGGATCCTCTCTGGAATCCACAATATCCTGGTGAATGTCTAGTTGGTGTCTAATGTTGCTGCACATGAGATGACACCTGTCCTATTGGTCTCGCTGGAGTCCTAATAAGACCCCCACTGATAAGATCCTTCTCTTCTATGAGGGAATTCTCGACAGCATCATGTAAGGTTTGAGGAAACAAAATCCTAACCTTTGCATGAATGTTGAAATTAAGGTCAACCACGAAGCTGTTGACCCTAAGTTTCTTTGTATTCAAGTGTGAAGCATACCAGAGAAGATCCAATAAAATGGGCCTCATATTCGGGCACCATACGTTTGCCCTGTCACAAGGAGTTGAATTCATTGATCTGAAGCTCCATGAATTCCTCAGATAGATACCTCTCCCAGAATTGTTCCTTGAGCAGTTCCCATGACACTTCTTCAACTGCCATATTCAATTATGGAAGGGGTTTCTTCCACCATAGAAGAGTGCTCTGCTTTCAGTTGAAATACTGCCATGTGGACCTTCATGTTGGAGGTCATAATTGTGAAGCATGAAGCACAATGCCTTTCTCTCCAGCCATGAATCGATGATTGAGCCTTCTGAAGCACTCGTGGACTTGAGAACTTATCCATCTCGATTTCTTTATGAAGCTAATGGTACTAGCTGGGGCACGTTGTGGACTCATAGAACAGGCGCCCTGGCCTCATCTCAGTATAGATGTTGAATCGAGGCCTCTGGAATTCCCTGGAGAGCCTTTTCAGATCATCACCATCCCTTACACAAATTGAATCCGGCCCAAGGACTTGTCCTTCCCCTTTGGGGGTTAGAATCTGAGGGTGTAGGCACTTTCAGAGGTGTCACACCTCCTTCCACAGTACCATGTTCTGAACCTATGTGGCGTCCTCTATTTGAGATCACCGCATGGACATGTTAAAGTTTTAAATAGTGCTAGGTTATTACTCAAGGGTTTAATATAGTGGAAAGCATGGTGATCCATAGTCGGAGGGTTGAATCCACTCTAATACCATATATAATAACCCCGTCATTACGACTACAAGCGACTCAACACAAATTTTTTTATTTTTTTTGTTTTGTTTTAAGCAGGAAGGCAACAATGACAATATTTAAACCACACAACTTGATGACGAACACAACACACATAGATCAGGAAATAGACAACAACGACCCAACATACTAGCACATCATGCAACTAGATGAAACATGTGTTAATCAATTAGAGAAACAAAACAACTTCCTGCCCAATAAAAGAAAGACAACACCTACAAGCTAAAGGACAACATCAACAATCCCGACACAATGAATTCGATGACCTATAACTAAAACCATTTACTGCAAGAAAAACTAATCATAATAAGGCATTACAAAACCAAGTACCAACATCAATTACAATGAACAATATGCCCACATCAGGAATCACAAGACTCTGCCTAGGTTATGATTCACATCTATCAATCAGGGCACACAATGATCTCCTCATTAAGAATGATGTTGTCACAAGGCAATAGACATGACTGTAATAGTGGTGCAACATAACGTATCTATACCTTTAACACAAGCAAATCCTTCGCCCTAGGAGACCAAAGTATCTTTCAATAAATACATGAAGACTATACCCAAGAACCTAATCAACATGTCACTTAGATGAGATGTGACATCAATCAAATTAAATTGCGCAGCTAACTAAAGGATTTCTTGTTTTCCTACGAGGCAATCATCTGTGGTGTAACAATTATGACCAACCACCATTTACAATTCAACCTAAGGCACATAGTAACCAATTAACTATTAAACTATTAATCGATTTAGATAATAAAACTATTAAACCCTCAACTATTAATCTTGTGCAAGCCATTAAACTATTACAAAAATAAACCATAAATCATTAAATTTTAATCATTATGACTAAGTGCGAATGAGTGAAATATTACCATTGCAATTAATAAAAAATATATTACCATTGCAGCAATTAATCTATTGTGGAAAAAGTTAAGGGATTGGTATATACAACTGATAAATAAACAATTTCTATATAAAAACAATTAATCTATTGGTTGCAAAATTCATAGGACTGACATATAAAAACAATTGACATATAAAAAACTTAATATATTTTTATTTTAGAGAAGATTCCACTTGATCTATGCTTGCAATACAAGCGATTCTTCATTCCAAAACGTTTTATTTAAGAGAAAATTTATTAATGATCTATGGATGTAAGAGCCACTTTTTTTCATTCCTAAAAACATTTTAATTAAGAGAAAATTCATTCATGATATGTGGATGTAAGAGCCACGTTTTCGCATTCCTAAAAACATTTTAATTGAGAAAATTCATTCATGATCTGTGGATATAAGAGCCATGTTTTTTCATTCCTGAAAACATTTTAATTAAGAGAAAATTAATTCACAAAATGCGCAAAGATCATTCAACAACGAATCAATCAAAGACACGAAGATAATCATTCACAAAAATGCAAGCATTAATCATCCAGAAGACACAAATATTTATTATAAAATCGCAGAGATGTATCATAAGAGGAAAACGCGGAGATAAGTAAGGGATATATAGCCGAGAGAAATTTAACCTTCACTTATTATCCATGCACAAGAAAGTAGGTCTTTTGAATATATAGGTCTTTAAACATGGGAGTGATGATCACAGTTGGCACGAACTAATAACTTAAGGGATAAAGGACATAAGATAAAAACACATTTTTTCATCGTATTAATCAATGAAAACAAACACAGAGATGTGATTGCAATAATGGGTTGGGTTCACCATAGGAAATCAATTCAGAATACAATGAGCATAAGGATGGGATGACCTTAAGTTCTTTGATCATAAAACGATGGGCTCATCAAGACAATTTGTTGAAGATAAAATGAAATCTCTGGATAGTGTTACACTGAATTAAACATAAAATTTAACACAATAGAAGTACATTACTGAAGGCACAATAAATATATTTAAACTACCATTCAATAAAAATATACACATGCGTACCGTAGCCAAATGTGAAAAATATGAAATCATTGTCCCGCATGCGCTGCGTTCATCTCTCGCTTTTCAACCGATGTGACCTCACTGGTACCTCCTAGCCAATGCTAGGGGTACTCCTCTTCCCCCTGAGCCCCCGAGCCAAAAAGGGGCCATGTACACAATATCAGAAAATGCTATCACCTAACTCACCTCGCAAGGTTGAGCTATGACTCGCCACTGGAGCTGGGTATCCCAACTCCCACAAGAGAAAGCTCGATCAAGGAAAAATTTCAACAGTGTAACGTTACGCAAAAATATCCCATTGATACTCCTTCTCCTCCATCTTTTGTATAGAGTTTTTAAGTAATTAGTTTCCCTAATTATCATTAAATTAATTAGGAAAAACCTCCCCCATACACATGTCACCCAATCCCCTAGTTGCACCAGAAAATCAATTTTATTAATCAAATAAATATTCCTATTTCCCTCATCCACCTAGGAGCATTCCTAGAAACGCTCCTCATTGTCCCAACATTCCTTACAATTATTAAATGACTTATGTCTTACTTAATTCCTAGTTGAGTTCATATTTAGGAAGTTCCAAAGGCAAGATTCCTTACTAAGTTAGACATTTAGTTTTTTTTTTATGTTTCCCCTTTTCTTTAAGTTTCTTATTTCTTTTAAGTTCCCCCTTTATCCTTTTTAACTAAATATCCATTTAGCAAGTGTAGATAAAACAACCATTTACACTTTTCCCCTTTTAATTAAAACTTAATTTAGCAAGTGTAGATAAAAAAACCATTTACCCTTTTTCCCTTTTAATTAAAAACTAATTTGGCAAGTGTATATAAAAAAACCATTTACACTTTTTCCCTTTTAATTAAAAATTATTTTTCAAGTGTAGATAAAAACAACCTTTACCCCTTTTTAAAAATTTAATCCTCCATTATATTTTTGACTTTAATAAATAAGTTTGAATTTCTTACCCCCTTTCTAGTTATAGGTTTATTTTTATTTTTTTTGACCACATGTTCTACTTAGACCTAGGTTTAAATTTTACTAGGTTAGGCAATTTTTTTTTTATTAGGAATTTTTTTTTAAAGCTTACTTATCACTTCATTCATTTGAAGGTCATCTAGATCCTAAGGAGGCATAGTTTTCTACGCACTAGATTTATTCACTTGCTAGTTAAAATCACGACGTGCCCTTCAGGATGCACTACGTGTCGCCTCTTTATGTTTTATTTGTGTGATGTGCCCTTCAGGATGCACTATGTTCTCCAAGGGTGCCACTCGCCTCTTTCTATTTTCCTTGCACGACGTGCCCTTCAGGACGCACTATGTGCTCCAAGGGTGCCACTCGCCTCTTGACTAACTTTGGTAGACGTCAAACCCCTGGATTCAATACTCCGCCAGGTGATCTTGTGGGAGACCAAGGGCCTCTAAGGAATAAGGGCCATTCCTTATTACGTGCCCCTTAAAATCACTATGAGCGACTGTCACAGTCGTCCCTCATGACATTGTGGGTCTTCTTGAGCTAGGTAATCATTAACCTACATTTCGAGCCATGATGGGAGTGATAGTAGGCTGTCACAGGGCTACTGCCACACCTCTCCCTCAATGTCCCTAGTTGTCAAGTGTGACCCCTCTACTCCACATGTGAATCTGGTCAGCAAGCTATTGTCATCTTACATCCATTAATGAATCGTGTCAACAACAATAATCAATCATCATAACATGTAATCATATGTGTATATGTCATATCAATATCATTCAAACCCCAATAGTCCACTCCCTAAATCAATCTGGAGTCCAAGGGGTTTCATCGATGTCGTTGCATCCTCAATTTCCAAAGTCCTGCACACTCATGAGGACCCAAACAATATCTCATTTCTGAGTAAATACGACAAAATAACATATCATCAAATCCACAATATCTCATAATCATAATCAAAATAAACAATAGTATAATAAGCCATATCACTTGCATGCATGTTTCCTCAAATAATAGGTTATCTCAGTGCACGGAAGAGAAGGATGTTACACCATTCTACTTGTGCATACTCTTTGCACACTAATATTTCTTTATTTCTTATAACTTGATCGTATTCATTAAATGTATTTTTAAAGATCTAATTGAACCTACCACATTTTTATTTTTTCACTTGGGACAAGTTTCGGGTTCTATTTTTTCTCTATTAGATCCTTCTCTTCATTCATGTCGTTGATCCAATATTCATATTTACTAGCATATAGAAATGTTTTGGGTTCTATTAAGTATAGTAAGGCTTGTTCTGATTTGTACATTAGATTTATTCTTGTTTCAACTCTAGCACTTTTATTACCAAGGATTAGACTTTTTGGATGATCTCTTTGTACTTTCCTTGATGGTGTTTTTGTAACTTATTTTGGTGACTCTTCTTATACATTTTCTTGTGATTATTCTTCATCATTTTCTTCTTCAAGTTGCGATTCTTCCTCTTGTATACCTATAATTTCTTCATCATCATCATCTCTTATTCTTTCATCAATTTGTGGTTGAACTTGAGATTTGGTCCCATTTGTTTTTAGATCATCCACTTTTACATTTTTAGTTTCCACATTATTGTGTAGCCTTAGATTATTACATCTATAGGCCTTTTTGGTGGATGAGTAACCAAGAAATATGCCTTCATCAATTCTGGAATAATTTTTTCCTAGGTTATAATCATCTTTCTTTAGGTAGCACTTGCTCCCAAACACTTTGAAGTGCTTAACTGATGTTGGTCTTCCATACCATAACTCATATGGTGTTTTTTCATGGTTAACTCTAGGTTGTCCTCTGTTAAGTATGTATATATATGTATACATTGATTCTCTTCAATATATATCAGATAGCTTGGCTTTATTTAGCATATTTTTGGTTGCTTCTTGAACAATTCAATTTTTTCTTTCAACAACTCCATTTTATTGAGAAGTCCTCGAAGAAGAAAAGTGTCTTTTGATTCCATGAGTTTCACAAAACGAATTGAATTTTTCGGAAGTAAATTTCCCTCCATTTTCTGACTTGCGAAACTTAATTTTGAGAGTAGACTCATTTTCTTCCAGTTCTTTGAAAGATTTACATTTTTCAAAATATTTTGATTTCTCTTGAAGAAAGCACACCCAAGGCATTCTAGCATAGTCATCAATGAAAAAAATAAAATAATATTGTTCTTATATACTTTTTGTTCTTTTTGTCCCACATAGTTAAGTATGAACTAGTTCTAATGGTTTCGAGGTAGAATACTCTTTCATATTGAATCTTACTTTTCCCTACTTCTCATGTTGGCAGTGCTTACAAACAAGATTTGAAGGTTTTATAATTTTTGGCATACCTCTCACATCTCCGTTGTTACTTACTTTTACCAAATTATCAAAATTTATATGTCCCATTCTTCTATGTCATAGCCAATTTTCATTTATTTGACTCATGCAACATTTTTCTTCTGTTTTTGTATTTAAGATATAAACATCGTTTGGTGTCCTTATTGTAGTAGCTACTAATTTTTGAGTCTTCTTTTCTAATATCACATTTTTTAGAGTAAAAAATGATAATGTGTCCTTGATCACATGTTTGGTTCACACTAAGGAGACCAGGTTTTAAATTTTCAACTAATAGCACATTTTTTTCTTTAGTTCTGTCATTTCCTAGACTGATTGTCTCGTTACCACGTAATTTGGTAGAGACATCATCTCCAAATATAACCTTTCCTTTATTTTCCTTTTCTAGACAGAGGAACTTGTTTTGATCTCCTGTCATATGTTTTGAACACCCATTGTTGACATACCATTGACTTATTTTATCTTTGGCGTACAATTCTTCCTTACATTCTACTTCCTTTTATTTTTCTTTCCATATCTTCTTATGTTCTTCCTTCAGAAATTTTGAAGTATTTGTCATCATGGTAGATTCTAATAATTTCCAATTACTAGCTTTATGACCATAAATGTTACATTTGTAACATTTGATGTTGTAATCTAGTAGTGGATAAAATGAATTACAGTTTCTACTCCTTGGTTGCTACTAGAATTTTTGTTCCGATGGCCATATCCTTGAACACTTTTGTGATAGTTATTTCTATAATCTTTACATTCAAATGTTTTGTGCCCAAAATTATGACAAGAAAAACAATATCCAAGAAAGATTTGTTGATACCTTTTGGGGGGAGTTATTCTTGGAGTAGTATTTCTTCTGTACTCATTTCTTTTTGGAGAGAGTGTAGATGTCTATTGAGTAGAGTTGGTCTGTATCTAGTTCTTTTCTCTTTTGAAGGAGCTTTGAAGGGAATATGAATAAGTCATGATATTTTTATCATTTTTTTGTATTCCAAATACTGAGCCTTTATTAGTTTCCTTGTGGTCATAACCCAGTACAACCTTATTATGTGATGATCTTTGAATGTTAAGGATGTCATCCAAGATTTTTGAGCTACTTTCAAATATTGAAAGGTCAATTCCTTTTTCAAATTTTCTTCTTAGAATAACTATTTCAAACACTAATGTTTCATAGTTTTGTTCCTTGTCATTAAGTCGTTTACTTAAGACTTCTTCAATTCTTTTAGCTTCTTGTAGTTGAGGTTTCAAATCAACAATGACTGGTTCTATTTTCTTGATTCTTTTTTAAACTTCTTCTTCTCTTGATTTTTATTCTCCCTTATAATCTAAAAATTGTTATTTTAATGATTTGTTTTTCCTTCTACATCTTCTTAGTTCTTCGAGGGAACTAATGAGTTCTCCTTCGAGATAAAATTATGCTTCAACTTTTGGATTATCTTCATTTCCATAATTATTATCTTAAGTAGTGTCAGTTTGAGTTTTTATTCCCATAAATAGAACTGTAACGACCCTAATTGGATAAATGCTTAAGATTTCAAAGTAAAATTAATTAAGGAAAATAATTGTGGTTAACCAAGTAATACATTAACTGCAGATCACATTTAATGACCTGAGAAATAAATCTTAAGAAATCAATGATATATGATATAAATATGGTTGCGTATGCAGAGGGGATGGCCTATGAATCCGGAGAAGATAAAACATTGAAGGGGGACGAAGGACGGAGGACGGAGGGTAGTTGTGAAGTAATTTCATGAGTCAGCCGGGAGGAATAAGGGACAGGAAGAGGTGGATGTGCACACCATTCGATGGGGATGGGTGCTGCGGACTGTATTTGCTGAGCCGACTGTTGAGGCGGAGACTACTATGTTTTTCCGTGAGCAGAGAGCCTCTGGACGGTTGTGTTTTTATGTGAGCAGAGAGCCTCTGGATGGTTGTGTTTTGCCGTGAGCAGAGAGAATCTAGATGGTTGTGTTTTTCCATGAGCAGAGAGCCTCTAGACGGTTATGTTTTATCGTGAGCAGAGAGCCTCTGGATGGTTGCGATTTGCTGTGAGCAGCGAGTTTCTGTGCACTGTTGTATTTTGTGGACTTTTGGACTTACTGTGAGTACGGAGTTTTGAGACTGTGGCTTTTGATCAGGGGAGGCACTGAGTTGCTAAAGGTTTTGGGCACGGAGGGCCAGGATATCCGTAGATATCCTGGAGCTAGGTAGTTTTCCTAGTTGGCAGGGAGGACAGTAGTTTTGGGAAGTTATTTTCCTGTTTGTGGCAGGGTTGATCTGTGTAGCAGGGAGCAGAAAGGCAGCAACAAGGAAAGAGGCAACAGAAATTAGCATCAGATCCAAGTACTTGTTAAGTTATGCATTTATTTCATTCTGACATGAACTTAGTATTTATTGATAAATATAAGTTACTGAAGTTGCTGTTATAAAAGTAAATATCATGCTATGAAGTTTTGTTTCAGTTTACTCTCATAAAATGTTTAGGAAACTTAATGATGTTTAGAAATATATAGGCATTACATATGGTATCAGACCGTCTTAGTTCGAAATCTGGGCCTAAGGGCCAAAATCTCAAACGATTAACTCCAGCCACGCTTAACCTATAAGAAACACACATCATTTGTGTCTTAATAGATTGTGTCGAGCAACATCCAGCTTGACCAAACACAACTGATATGGTATATGGCATATTACCAGGATGATTTGACAGTTCATTCAAAACTAAGGGAAAGACGATTCAAACATATCATACAAGTCTTTGAACTATGTAGGATGTATGACATGATATCTTTGAATCCAAAAACGTGTTATCTCTATATTATAAGGGAGAATACTAGGCCATATTGTGAGTAAGGAAGGCATATACATTGATCCAGAAAGGGTTAAGGCAATAAATTACTTAAATCCTCCTATGTCTTGAAAAGGAGTATAATATTTCTTTGGAAAGATAAGTTTTGAATGAATATTTGTTCTAGATTATGCCACGATTGTTAAGACAATAAATAGTTTACTAAAAAAGGATACAAAATTTGAATGAATATGAAAGTTCATGACCAAAATTGAAGTTGTAAATATTTATCCTCCTAATACAATTGATGTCATCATACAGAGTTCAACTTTAGCATCATCTGAATGGTATAAGGATATACCATTTTATGTGACGTCTAGCCAATTTCCTCTGGGAATGTGTTCTAAAGAGAAAATATACTCAAGGTAGCACCCCTATATTATCCAAGCTAATGATCTCACATATATCACAAGAGACCATTTTAGACAATACCCATTAACCGGATCATGAATGGTTAATGCGGTATTAATCTGAACATTCAAAGGAATGCCCTTTAAAATAGCGGCATTGAACCAGATAGATGAAGAATCACTTCCCACAAAATGGCTACCCTTAAAGCGGCCTGATAAAGCTATTGAGCACAAAAAGGAGAGTTGATAATTTAAATTTATTTGAGCAATGTTTGTCAATGAAGTTTCGAGTAGTATTGACACCTGAAAATCGATGAAATATCGAGGGAAGCTTTTGTTGAAGGCTTGAAGTTGGAAAAATTTAATAACTGCACGAATTATTACTATATCAAATACAAAAGGGCATTTGCAAGACCTTGAAAGGGCCTATTTTATCTCGAACTTAAACCAAATAAGGAACTGCCAATGCGCAACAACAAAGAGATATGGGAAAACTTGTATTGCGCAGGAAGTATGTAAATTACCTGCCTGTATTAGCCTCGGAAAAATATTAAATAACGTAAACTCTCTTTAACAGTAGACCAATACAATGTTGATTGTGCCAAAGAGAGCAATTTTCACACCGCATAGGGTTTCATGCAACTAATCATTATCCCCAAAGGAGAACAGATTTGAATCGTCAAATCTTGGGCGGATACCCGACAACCAATGGATCTGAAAGGAGTAGCGAGGGAGTTAAGTCCTCAAAGAATACGGGAGGAGAAATCCTGACGAGATGTGTGAAGGTATCGGGATATCGGAGTTCGCGCAATCGGGAGTTCCATGAGCAAGGGGTCGAGAAACCCATATTGAAAACCCTGATACAATTAGAGTCGTCCATATGTTGGGGACAGGTGGCAGGGAGTCGAGATTTCATCAGTATTCCGGAGCTTCAGGAGTCATGGATCTGTCACCAGAAGAACCCCAGAATGGTGGAGGAGTCATAGCCGTAGGATCTCAAGGAGGACATGTGTCGCGTGACCACCAGATCAGGATTTTGGTCATCGGGGTACAGGTAAGTGAAGGTTCCTAGCCTTGCAAAGTAGCGAACCTCAAGAGTTGATCTGAACCGTCCATCATTTAGGACGCGCGTCAGAACCCTGGAGAGAGTCAAGAATCGGGGAATCGAAGTTTTTGAGCACACAAAAATCATGTCACATGGAATCGTGATCCGCGATTTCCCGACAAGACCTGAACTATTCATTTTAGAGGACACGTGGCAGAGATCGCGCGAGAGTCGGGATATTGGCCATCGGAGAATCGGAATTCTTGAGAGCAAGGGAATCGAGACACCATAAATCTCGAAACGTCGGGAAGATCTGAGCCGTCCGTTCACACGGGACAAGTGTCATCGATCGGACGAAAGTCACATATCGGGAAATCGGAGTTCCTGAGGACAAGGAATTCAGGACATCATAAATCCTGAAACCCCGAGAGTCAATCAGGACCATCCATCTACACGAATAGGTGGCAAAGGATTGGGCGTCGCTGGAGTTTTGTTCATCGGAGAATCGGGGAATCTGGTGACAAGCGGTTATGCATTATGAATTCACGATCCGCGACATCCCGACGGGAGTTTTGAACCATCCATCAGCGAGGACGCGTGGCATGAGATCCTAATGAGTCGGTGGTTGGGGGAATCAGAGTTTTCGAGGGTAAAGAAATTGAGCAACAGGAAAACGCGATCCGTGATTTCTCGATGAGATCTGAACCATTCTTTATGAGGACGCGTGTCAAGGGATCCCGAGGGATCGGGGTTCGACATTTCGGGTTTCCTGCATACAAAGGAATCATGACCGAAGAAGTCACGAAATCCCGAAATGCGACGAGTCCCACAACCATAGCGTTTTAAGTGGAGGACAAGTGTCACTCCATATAGGGGTTCGGAGCTAGGAAGGGTCTGTGAACGAGTGCATTTAAAAACGTGAACCTCCGACATGCGATTTCCCGACGGAGTTAAGGGTAAAGCATAGGACAGGTGTTGGAAGGTCCAACCTTGCCGGGAGTTAACGACAGGTGGCATCGAAGATCGGAGGATCAGGGATCCTGAGGACGTAAGTCCTACACCTTTCAGTTTCACGAAGCCCGAAATCCCGATAAGGGATAAGACTACGGTCACAGAGGCAGGTCATATGGACCAAGCTCATAGCAAAGGGGCTAACAAAGAAAAGAACCCATCGGGAAAGTTAAGCAAAAAATCCTGATAGGAAGGTATATGGTAACGGTCTTGTGAGCGCGGTCATATAGACCAAGGTATAGCCAGTATGGGCTAGCCCTTAGAGATGAAGCTCATCGCGAATCGGGGATTGGAGAGGTAAGGAATTCGCGACAACAAAAAGTCCGAAACCCCGAATCCCGATATAGAGTTGGGGATAAGTCACGGTAGGTGCAGAGGTCATGATGAGGGAAGGTAAGGCCTGTGAATTGGGACATTCGACAGTGAATCCCGGGGAAATCTAGAGGGGCTGCTTCGGCTCAGATGAGTGGAATGTGAACGATCCTGTATACCCATAAAACCAGATATATTTACATGTATAACAACATACATGCACAGACGAATAAATTTATATAGATAAACGAAATAAATTGAAATCAAGATACCAAAATTTGTACGGAGCAAGAATTACAGGCAAATCATTTTGTCCGAAAGAGGAAATCACCATTCATTACCACAGCGTAAGGATGGTTGGTGCAATTTATTAATTCGAATAACCCCGCGTTCTTGATGAAGGTACTGAAACTGTGCACAACTAGCGGACTGAATCGTACCTCTTACCATAGTTGAGGGCGAGCTCCGCAAGGTGTACAGACAGGGGGTTGATTCCCAATATTTTAGAGAGACTAGGCTCCAGGTCTTGGATCTTGTCAGTGGCCACCTCAATATACTCGGTTTCTTCAAAACGAATCGGAGCATATACATCATTAACCAACGCTAGTGAAGTGCTCAGAACGATGGTGAGGATGTGAGCCATGGCAAGGGAGATTATGGAAACCTCTGAGCAGAGCAGAGGCAGAGTTATGACGGACAAAGACTGATGCGAGGCAAGTCCCAGTGAATGAGAAAAGTGGGACAGAGGAAGGACGTGTAGAGAGTTGAAAAGATGACAGATGTAGAAATTGATGCTAGATACGAGGGATAGATGCGAGGGAACTTGAGGAAGCCATGCGGGCACGTGGAACCCATGCGTGCCGGAACCCTTGTGAGTACGGTTAATTATTTTTTTTATGTATTTTAAAAGTGTTAAAAAAAAATAATAATAAATTTTAATTTAAAATAAGTTAAATAATTTAGTGTGAATAAATTATATA
>ML787404.1:249568-271088 GCA_009831015.1 Picea engelmannii | reverse complement strand
TTTCTCTTTTTCTTTTTGTTTTCTTTTATTTTCTTTTACACAAATTATTTGAAGAGTGCAATATCATTTGTGAACCAAATCACCAGATGCAGATAATATCCAAGTCATAAGATGATTCCCATAAATTATGGGGTGATAACAGGAGACAAGGAAGAGACATGGAATTATGAATTTTTGAATTCGTGAAATCCCACCAGCCACCTAATATGATAGATAGATCAATTGTTATCCCATACATTGATCATGGTCATCCAACGTTGACCCTCCAGAGGATTTGAACAAATTTAAGTTGTAATATCTTGGAGTCCTGTAGTGCCGAAGCCCTGAAATCCCCACCAAACCATTAAATCGAGGGAAGAACTTTGAGAGTAATGTTAGTCGTGAGATATAACATTAGTGGAAGGATAAATTAATCGAAGGTGTTAACTGATATTAATCAATCATCATCACCTTATTACCACTTCGGTAGATATAAATATGGGGAGTTGAACAAATTGAGAGTCATAATATCCCAGAGTCCCAGAGTTCCAAAGCCCCAAAATACCACCAATCGTTACATAGAAGGGAGAATTTGGGAGTGATACAATCCATTAGATCAAGCAGTCTAAAGCCATGATCCATGAGGGAGACATGTGGTAGAATACAAATATGACATGTGGCCCAATCAATTGGTGACAAGTTTCAAGGTCCATTTGGCACATAAGGTCTGTAAAAGTCACGAATCATTGTGAAACATGGAACAAATACCATGGGTCCAAATCAACCTAGGTGATGTCATCATCCCCTGTCAGTCCAAGATTACAGACTTTGGGGATGTCCATATTCTCCTACTATTAAAAATGTTCGAAGTGCTGAAGGCTAAAATCAAGAAACAACACTGGTCATTGATCTAAGATCCTCCACAATATTTCTCGACCGTCTGATAGAGTATAGTGGAAGGATAGTGTAAGGAGTACTATCAATTGTTAGTAACCAGTTACCTACACTTTATTACCACTTCAATAGGTTAAACTCCATGAGTAAAAGAGTTTGAATCAGGCATAAATATCGAAGGTCAAAATACCAGAGGACTTGGTTCCAACACCAGTCACACTATAAGGTAAAGGAGATGATAAGGAGTGTAAAGATCCTAGAAGTAAATAATCCCATGGACATGTTTTATTAATTTCATGTGTATAATAATAAGGGCTAGGCGCTAGGAGTAACGCTTAAGTGGATAAGGCCGTGGTTTTGAGCCTACGGTCATTTGGGAAAATGGCTTGAGAAAGAACCTTTGCATAATTCGATTTTTGTCACAGTCTAAATGGCCTATAGCATAATTCAACAAGATTGAAACCAAACCATTCCATTTCTACTACAATATTGTTTGCACATGGAAGGATAAATAACTTACAAAGGAATTGAAATCTTTTAATTTAAAATCAAACTATTAAATCACAATATTATTGTTAAAATTAAATGAAGAGGTGCAATGGTTCATTGTCAAAAGACACAATGGTTCAATCTTATACCTATTTAAATACTATATAAACGAGAAATTGTGGTGGAAAGAAAGTGTCTCTACAGTCTACATCAAAATATCAAAAGCAAGAGCATAGTCCAATAACGAATATGTAAACATTATTATGCACTGAGGGTGGTAGGGAGGATCTCAGGAGGATTACAGTCCTTTTCAAATTGAAGCCTATATTAAAATGGATTTGGTGCTTCCTGAGAGTTGGTGCTCTGAAAAATAGAGGATTGGTGTCCTCATCAGGTTGGATCCTGTAAAACAAGGGAGTTGGTTCTTTCTCAATTTGGTGCTAGAAAAATAGGGAGGTGATGCTTCCTAGAGTTGGTTCTCTAAAACCATGGGATTGGTGTCTCCTTGAGTTGGTTCTCAGAATAAGAGAGATTGGTGTCTCTCACACAATTGTAACTTGTATTTTTTTTTATTATGTTTAAATTTTTGTATTCAATACATTTTTGTTGATCACTTGTTGTAATTAATAATTAAATATTATTAAAATATTGAAAAATAAGCAATATTGATTCACCCCCCCTCTCAATGTTCTCCAATATTCCAACAATAGACATCCACAGAAAAAAATTACACCAGAATTTACGTGGAAACCCAAATGGGAGAAAACCATGGAATTATTTTCTTATATATCAAGAGAATACATTCATTGGAAACACCAACTTCCCAATTCTCCAGCTACAAATGGAAGGAGGCTATGAACCCCTATTTATAGGATCCAAACTAAAGGAAAATACAACTCCCTAAATTCTATGGCTCCAACCAGAAGGAGGCTACAACTCCCTAAATTCTATGGCTCCAACCAGAAGGAGGCTACAACCCCCTGATTCTCAAGTTCCAACCTAAACTAAGATACAACTCCCTGTGTTCTCCAAGGCCAATCATAAGGAGGATAAAACCCCCTTTCCTTGCCCCATCATGCTGCCCTAAAATACAAATGTAGACAAAACTGTCACTACCACAATCACTGCCACTATCTCAGTCACTATCATTTCCACTGTCACATCAACCTGTAACCTGTCACATCAACCTTTCATTTTATAGAACCTGTCACTGTCACTGTTCCATCAACCTATAAATGACCATCAACATCAGCTATACCAAAACATGTACCATGTCATCCATCAAGTGTGTACCAACATATTTATTATAACATGCATCAATCATATACCATAAGATATGCCAAATGTAAATACTATAACATCAATGATGACTAGCTAATCATGTATAAAATCATATACCATGTACTAGAGCATCAACCATGTATAGAAATTGTAGCATATACCATATCATATATATGTACCATATCATCAATGTAATGCCTCAAAGAACCAAAGGATATGCCTCATGCATATGCCACCATACATCAAGTATACACCTCAACCATACATCCACATATCAAATATATGTCTCTAATTATGAACCATAACAATCATGTCATAACTAGATAAGATAGTTTACCTCAATCAACCATGTATCGAATATGTACCTCAATCACATTCCAAGGAAAACATACCTCAAGAATGTACCATACCACAACCAAGTATAATCATCAAAACAAGAACATAAACATATCAATACCTCTGTAGTTTACCTAATACACATTAGTGCTAACCTGTAATATTTCCTCTGACCTCAAGGACCTGGTACAAGAATTTCCCCAATATATATCTTGTCCTCATGGGACTAAGACATGATGTCATGTGGGGCCTCACATGATAGGCATTGTACAACCTGTGGGGATGCCTTGTGGGACACTATTAGTTTAACCCATAGGGGTCAACCAAACTAGGGTTTCCTAAGATAATTTCACTCTCCTTTACAACCCCAAAACTCCCGCATTTATCACTTCTCTCTACATCAAAGTTTACCATAAAAAAACTTACCAAATATATCACTAGGTCACTAGAAGATATTCAATATAATAAGTGAGTGAATGTTCTTTTGAATGACTCATTAAGGTGTATTTATACTTTTCTTGGGTAACCTCTTTCATTAATATTAGGGGCCTCTTGAATTTCTTGTTACAACCACTTTACCCTTTCAATAATTGACTTGTAACCAACTACATTCTTCTTAACCATTCTTTGGGGATTCTATATTCAGAAGGACATAAATCCTCAACCATGAGGAACCACGTGGAATACCACCTATCACTAGAAATGACATGATGAGTAATATCCATTCATGAGTGAGTTACCTGCAGTTGCACCGTCCTTTTTCATCGATCAAATTTGGGTTCAGTAACCATACCTTTGAAGCTACTATACTTCTTCAAGTATTGACACCAATGACAATCAATATTTCAACAATATCCCCCTTTGGAATTGATGGTAACACTGATGGAATGGTAACACTCATTCTCTTGCTCATGCTCCCCCTATGACCATCTCTCTCCCTGTGACCAATGCTCCCCCTATCTTCATGTATTTGTTCTTCCTCTCTGTTTCCATGCCTTTGTTCTTTCTCTCTCCCCATTTGACATCAATGGAAAAGGGAAATTCTCCTTGGGGATTCTCCCCCTATATACAAGACTCTTCTTTCTATTTGTGGTGATTTCTCTTGTAAATATCTAATGTATATGAAAATAATTCAAAATATTCTTTACTCAAATTCTTCAAGTCTTCTGCTTCTCTCCCCCTGTCTTATTATGCTTGATGTCATGTGGATCATTGTGGGGAAGAAAATAATCCAAGTTTTTGTCGAAGATACTCAAAGGTCTCCCTCGGAAGAGGTTTGGTGAAGATATATGCAATATTCTCTTTTGTCCCAATATACTCTAGCTTGATGTTGTTCTCTATAGAATGTTCTCGTAGAAAATGATACTTGATCATAATGTGTTCATCTTGGAATGCATGATTGGATTCTTGGAGATACTAATAGCATTGGTTTTGTGACATAGTATTGAAATTTTCTCATCATACTTCACGTGTATATCCTACAATGTTTGTTTCATCCAGAGAACATGAGTGCAACATGTTGTTGCTACAATATATTCTACTTTTGTTGTGGACAAAGATACTGATGATTATTTCTTTCTCAACCATGATACTAGACACTCACCCAAGTAGAAGGATTCTCCAATTGTACTTCTTCTGTCATCAATGCTACTTACCCAATATGCATTTTCATAGGCTAATAAATATATATCATTCCCTTTTGGATACCATAATCCAAAATCTTATGTTTCCTTGATATATCTGAGTATTATTTTTACTATCATGACACGTGTTTCTTTCGGTGCTTCTTGAAATATCACAACCTGTCCAATTGATTGCATCACATCCAGTCTTGACTCTCTCACATATAGTAATATTCCAACCATTCATCCATAGAGTCTTTGATCTGCATCCTTAGATTCAACTTCCTTTCTCAACTTGCAACTACTCTGCATAGGAGTACTTACAGATTTACAGTATTCCATTCCAAACTTATTTATCATTTCTTTGATATACTTGGTTTGGGATATGAAAATAAATTTATCATGTTGACATATCTGTAATCCCAAAAATAAAGTCAACTCACTAAGAAAATATATTTAGAACTCATTCTGCATGTCTTTGGAAAACGTTTTACTCATCCTGTCATCATCACTTTAGAAGATAATGTCATCTACATAAACTTAATTTAT
This sequence comes from Picea engelmannii, assembly GCA_009831015.1. NCBI lineage: Eukaryota > Viridiplantae > Streptophyta > Pinopsida > Pinales > Pinaceae > Picea > Picea engelmannii. The sequence continues at coordinate 265,938 of ML787404.1, read as the reverse complement.
CAATATACTGTCTCGATCCACTTTTATGTAGATGTTGTTGTCTACATTACCTTTCTTGAATCCTTGTTGCTATAGATACTTATCCAATATTGAATACCATGCTCCGGTGGCTTTCTTGAGTCCATACAATTCTTTCTTTAGTCTGGAAACATAATCTTCCTTTTCTAATAGTAGAAATCCTTGAGGTTGTTCGATGTAGACTTGTTCTTATAATTCTCCATTCATAAAGGATGATTGTACATCCATATGATATACCTTGTTTCTTTTATAATATATGTAGGCTAAGATCAATCTGATTGCTTCCATCCTGGAAACTGGGGCAAAGGTCTCTTCAAAATCTATGGCTTCAATTTGAGAATATCCTTTTCATACTAACCTTTCTTTGTTTCTGGTTACATGTCCATCCTCATTCAGTTTGTTCCTAAAATTCCACTTTGTGTCAATCACATTCTTGTTCTTCGACCTTGGAACAAGTTCCCATGTGTCATTCTTCTCTATCTTATCCAATTCTTCATCCATATCCTTGAACCAGTGTTCATCATTGTTGGCTTCTTCAAAACTACTTGGTTCAACTACGCATAATAGTGTTTGATGTTTTTGTTCTGGTGAATGTACTCTTCTTTGGGTTTCAACTCTTGAATATTTATTCCCAATAATAATCTCTAGTGGATAATTTTTCTACACTTGTCGGCTAGGTGTCTTTGGAGGTATATGAATATCTTGTTGCTCATATTCTTGTTTTGATTTTGCCTGCTCTTCTTATTCTTATTTTGATTCTTGCTCTACTTCTTCTTTCAAATCTTCTTCATCATTCTATTCTTTTGGATCCTTGCTTCCTTATTTAACCTTCCGTACATATTTCACATCGATCGTTACATTTATTTTTTCCACGATTTTTCCAAGTCTCGTATTCAAACAATTATATGCCCTAATTTTACTTGAGTACCCAAAAAATATTCCTTTATCAACTCGAGAGTCAAATTTTCCAATCCTTCCATCTTCTCTCTTGATGTAGAATTTGCTTCCAAATACTCTGAAATGCTTCAGATTTGTTGGTCTTCCTTTCCATAGCTCGTAGGGATTCTTATCACTATTAATTCTGAGCATTCCTCTATTGAAAATATGAATTGTTGTATGTAATTCCTATACCCAAAATATGTCACCCAACTTAGAATCTTTCAACATAGTTCTAGCCATTTCCTATATTATTGTGTTCTTCCTTTCAATGACTCCATTTTGTTGTGGTATCCTGCTACTAAGAATTGTCTTTTTATTCCATGTTCGCCACATAAATCCATAAATTCCTTTGATGCAAATTCTCCACCATTATCTTATCTTAAGAATTTGATTTTTAAGTCTGTCTCAGTTTCAACCATTTCTTTGTATATCTTGAATTTTTTGAATGCCTATGACTTCTTCTTGAGAAATATAACTGAAGTCATTCTTGTGTAGTCATCAACCAGTACCATAAAGTATTTTTCATCCTTTAATCCCTTTGTTCTTGTTGTTCCACATAGGTTGGTATGTACAATCTCCAATGTTTTTGTCCTAGAGTACTCTTTTGACTTGAAACTGATCCTAGTTTGTTTTCCCTATAGACAAGGCTTACATAAAGTGTCTTTTGGCTTTGAAATATCATACATTTCCCTTAATGCTTCCTTTCTGTTGTTTTTGACAATATTTGCAAAGTTCATGTGACCCATTCTTCTGTGTCAAAGCCAACTTTCATTTTCCTTTCCTAAAAAACATTTATCTTTTCCAATTTCCTTCAAGATATATATGTTGCTCGGATTTGTTATTGTTGTAGCCACCAACTTACCTGATCCTTATTTTCTTATCTCACATTATTTTGAGTTGAACATAAGTATGTTCCCTTGATCACACATTTGACTCATGATCAATAGATTGTGCTTCATATCTTTGACAAGTAGAACATTTTCTTCCTTGGCATATTTTCTTTCAAGCTTGACTGGGCCTCTTCCTATAATTGTTTCTAACTCATCATTTCCAAATTAAACTAATCCGTCTCTTTCTTTATTCATAGTTAGAAACCTGTTCTTCTCACCTGTCATATGCTTAGAGAAACCACTACCAACATACCAATTTCTTTTCCAATGCTGGTCTTGTAGAGAAAGTGAGCATTCTTCAATTTTGAATTGATCTTACTTACTTCTCCATATCATTTGTGGTCCTGATTTGGTTCCCTTGGAGAAACAATCAGTCTGCAATATTTGGCCATGTGTCCAAATTTGTTTCATTTGTAACATTCCAATTCATCACTCAATGATCTAAAAATGTTTTGGTTTATGTTTTGTGTTTCATAAGGTCTTCTTGGATAAATATTACTTAAGTAACCTTCATAGTTTCTTATGTTCTTGGCATACACTCTATAGTTTGTAGCTTTGTAACCAAAATTGTTGCAAGAATAGAATAAACCAAGAAAAATATTTTGATACATGGATGTAGGGGATATTTTGAATGGTGTTGCTCTTTTGAAGCCTTCTTATTCTTGATATATTGTTGATTGTTGGTTTTGTGTTCTGAATCTTCTAGGTGGTCCATTTTCTCTGGGATTTTCTTCTTGAGTACCTATGACTATTTTTGCATAGGTGCTTTGTTTTGCTTCCTGTTCTGTTTCCTTGGAGCTCAAACCTTTATCGGTATGCATCTGGTTGTATCCTAGCCCAGAAATGTCATAGTATGGTCTTTGAATGTTTATGATCTCATCCAATATTTTGGTGCTATTCTACTGCATATCTTTCTTCTGGAGATCCTTTCTTAAAGTGACTATTTCTTCTTCCAATATTTTAATCATTTTGTCCTTTTCTTCTAACTGATTTCTTAGTGTTTTCTCAATTCTTTTGTCTTCTTCTATATAGATTTTTAACTTCATGATTATCTGGTTGATTTCTTATGAACTGGAATTTTGAGATCCTTTTTTCTTCTTTAATTATGCTTTGAGTGGCTTGATTTTCTCTCTTTTGTTTCCTAGTTCTTCTAAGTCACTAATCAATTCCACTCTGAGATCAACTTCACCTTATTATTCAGAATGTTCTTCATCATCATCATCATCTAATTCCATGAAGAGTACTCTTTTTGAATCACTATCACTCTCATCATCCTCATCTAAGGAAGAGTTGTCTTCCTTGGAGTAGAGACTTTTCTTAAAGAATTTATTTTTGTTCCTTCTCTTGTATCCCCTTTTATTTTTATTTTTCATCTTAGGATATTCTTCTTCATCACTACATGTATTCTCATCATAAGGAAATTTAGAAGAAAAATGACCAATACCATTACAATTAAAACATTTCAATGGAAGCATACCTTTGTACTTGATTGTTCCTCTTTTCAACTTTCTCACAAAGTTTGCCACTTCTTCATCTTCCTCTGAATCATCATCGTAGATAGAATTTGGTTTTGAATTTGGCTTGTTCTAATTATTTTTCTTCTTGGATGCTTTTAATGTTTCTTCCTTTGTGATTGGATTTTCTTACTCTATCCTCATTTCGTAAGCTACAAGTATCCCATGTAGCTCGTCCATGCTCAATCTAGCTAGGTCTTCTCTTTCTTCTAGGGATGAAATATTTAGGTCATATTGGCACAAGGGTAGACCCAGGGTTCAACGCTACAACAACACATCAAAAAAACCCTAACTACCTGCCCTTTCGGAAACACCTGCGAAGCATATGAAGTCTCACCCGAGGTAGAGGCAGGGGGGGTTGCAGGACTCAAGTGTCTACAACCTAGTTGGGACATAGATATGTGATTACAATACTTAACAAAGAACTTAGCAGTTCACATTAATTAGCATTTAACCCTTATTCACATCGTAGGTAAAACCCTAATTATAGAACAACGCAGTATTCAACAAGATCTAATACACCCAAGTAGTTAGCACATAGAAATCGAGCAGATATAGCATTCATTCACATTACTAAACACCAATATACTATATCAGATGCATCTAACATACATAAATATGACAACACTAAGCATAAATCACATCAATCACACAAAGAAACCATAAAATACGATATATGTAGTTCACCCCCAGCGTGGGGCTACGTCCACCAACTCTTCTTCTTCTTTATTATCTTCTTTCAATGCACAGAGACACATATCCAACTTTGCATAGGACAGGATATCTGTGCACACCTCACCAGATCCTCCTTCCCTGATTTAGGTCACAACACAAAGCCTTCTTACAATCACTTGCACTTATCTCTTCAAGTCTTAGCACATAGTATGCACAAAGCCTCTAGCTCTACACTAAGCTGATTGTACTAGGTCTCTTCACTTGTATTTTCTTACATCACCTAGATATCTATTTATACATTAAAAATGGGGCCTAAAAATGGGTAAACCCATGGGCTGACATCCCATACCCGTTACATAAACCCTAAACCCAAAAATCTCACAAAAGCAGGCGAGATCCCACGATCTCTGCATCATCTTCGACCAACCTATCGAAGTCCCCAAAATTGGTCAAACATGACCAACATTTCCACAAAACCTGGTCAAGGGCTAACAGGCCCCCAACACTCACTTGTGACTTGTCCTGAGTCACTCTAATATAGGTAACTATGCCTCGAAGGCCTTGAGCTTAGCTTGAACTGCCTCGACTTGCTTCTTCGCCAGAGCCTCCTGCTCGACGAACTCTTGAATAACTTTCTCAGTCACCATTCCTTTCAAGCGTTGTTCTACCATGGTGACTACTTGTTCTAGTTGTGCACCTTGTCCTTCAATCTCCTCAAAAGTTTGCAAGCTTCATCCTGTACTGGCTAGAGCCTCTGGGTCACTTCCATGACTTTACTCTGGATGGCATGGACCTGTTGTTGAACCGTGCATTTTTCCTGTGAACTTTTCATCCTCTCGACCGGTGAAAGTAACATCAACTACGATTTCATTGTTGTTTCTTGTTGCTTTTCCTCCTGTAGATGTGACTCTAATGTCCTTATTTCCGGGTCCTCTACAAGGCGCTCGTATGTCTGTGCACTTTGACTACTAAGTTTCTTTCATTCCAAGGCCATTTTCAACTGCACTACTAGAAGTTTCCTCTCTATGATCTCACACTTCCTCTGAAGTTCTTGGCAAAACGTGTAGTTCCAGTTCTTCTATTCTTGCTTGGAGCTGATGAATGGCTTTAGCGAGCTTCTGCACCTTGATCTTAGCAGTTTCTTCTTCCATCTATGTTAGGCCCATCACAGAGCGAAGTGCTCTAGTGACTGCTTCTTTAACTCCCATCTGCTCCGTGAGAAACTTTTCTTTCTCCTTCTGGATCTGCGCTCTATCCTCTACAAACTTCACATGGAGGTCATATTTTTCTTGTTGCGCAACCTGACATTTCTCTATGGATTCCTCCTTTTCTTACTTCGGGGCCTATGTGGCATGTTCTTTTTCCTCATGGACATGATGAAGGAGAGCCTTTGTCATGTCTGATAGTCTTCATAGTTGGGTAGGCTCATCTCCTACTTCTATGTCCCCCACTGACAATGACACATTGGACAGTGCGTGGCTCAAATAAAGAACTTGTTGTACCACTTTTAGCTCTTCCTCAATCCTGTTAAACATTATCTCATGTTTGTCTTCTCTTCACTGCAAAATGTCCTCTGAGGTATCTGATATAGCGACAATGATAATTTCAATGCCATCCACCATGAGCACATTGTGGAATGTAGGTTTATTGTGTTTTGAATTCTTCCGCGATGAAGGTTTTGTCAGGGAACCCTTTCATTTCTTAGATGTTTCTGTCTCTGTCAAGGGATCTTTAGGCAGTGTTACTTTTCCTTGCTTCTTCTTATATTATTCCCCTTCATCCTCTTATTTTTCTACTTCATCACCTCCTCCCCCTTCAGGTGAATCTGGTGTAGTTTCCTTTGATGCACTGCTCAATTACTGTACCTATTCCTTATTTTTGTTCCTGTTGTTGCTGGGTGCATCATATTCTTCACGAGTGAATACAAAACGCCTGATGAGGTCAGGGTCAGAGAGTTCTTCTTGGTCAACTCGTACAAGGAACTTTGCAGGCCATTCCTTGGTTATTTCTTCCATTTCCTCCTCTGTGAGTTTGTAATAAGACTGAAGATATTCTTTTTGTTTGTCTCCATGTGCAGTGATATAGATGAACTTCATGTTTGTGCGAAACTTTTCAAGTGGACTGAACCTATGTAGTGTGTTCGACATCATGCGAGGAAAGGATTCAATGGCCCTCTTGAGTTGCAGATAATAGGTGTGGAACACCGTATTTGACTGCCATTGTTTCACCATGTCGCTCGAATACCATAGTGTAGTGAACTTCACAGCTAGTGGTTCAGACGACTCAATTTTAGGGAAGGTCTCTCCTTTCGTCATCTCCCAAGAAATGAAGGTAATGAGAATCAGTAGCCAACTGAAATGAAACTCATAGCCTTGATCCTAAGCTTCGTGGAAGTCTTACTCTAAATGGTTGGTGAGGTATCTCACCCAGTTCATTTGCATCCATTCAACACATTTTCCTACGAGGTCGACGACAAATCCCATGACCTATGTTGGCCTATTCTTCCTAACAAGCTTACCAACGATCAACTAAAAATCTAGGCTCATTATGCCATTCTAGATGGAGGCTACCTTATAGACCTGCTTCCCCTTCTCCATATCGACATAGGTGTCTTTTATTGTCTGTGTCAGGGCGCGATATGTAGCCTTCCCTGGGTAAAATTCCTGTGGATCTGGTCCTTGCATGCTCAATCCAGTGATCCAGAGGATCAGCGTTGGATCTACTATGATGCGCCTGTCCAACCATAGGTAACCTCCATGGAAGCACAACAACAGGAGTTTAACGCACGCGTTAACCTCTTGATGGTTGTCGAAGTGTGGTAACTTCATTACACTGAGGATGGTCAATCTTGCGATGTCAATGGTCCACAACTAGGGGATTATCTTTGAGTTCTTCCTTGTTTTCTTGGTCAAATACATGTGTGGTTCAATAATTCCATAGTTTTTGTGATATCCCAAGTTTAAGTCATTGATCTTAAGCATTAGAATCCTCTCCAACTATATTCCTACTGCGCGTATCCCCTTCGGGAGGTATGCGGTGATCACTATGTAGTTGAAGTTCCTTGGGACATTGTCACGACTCACCGCGCAATCCAGAGGTAGGATGTATTCGGGCAGGACTGATGGGATGAGCTTCACATTCGCCAAGTCATCACGATTCTTGGTTCATTTCTCTATCGCATTTTGGGAGGGCCCAAATCGACGTGCAGTCAAAGGGGATGCTTGCACTCCTCTTTTTGACGAAGCTTGTGCTCCTGTGGACATGACCTTCTCAACCATGAGGTATATGAGAATATCTTCGACATATTTCTCTACTGCACTAAAGTCACCTGACATACATGCTCCAGATCTTGTATCTCAGGTCGGTGAACAAATAATCAAGGTAGCATAATGGATGGTGAGGTATAAATAAGAACAACTCGGTAATAGTCAGCTCTCTGTGGGCTCAAATAATCACAATTGGAAAAAGTGTCCATGGTAATACATTCGATGAGTTAAAAATATCACATCATAACGGGTTCTTCCAACGGGTAGGAATTCCTCAATCAATGCAATTCCATCCATTATGGTGCAGTCCCAATGGCCCATTGGTGAACGTTCTAGTTTCTAGCCATTATGGAGCATCGGTCTAGTGATTGGGATGCCTCCAATGGTCATATCGCTCCTTCATGGTGAAGTGCCAATCTACATTGCTCTGCTGTTCTGGCAAGGTTCAAGTTCTGCAAGCCTTCCTTCTACAAATTCCTCTCTAGAACCTCTTGCATTTTTTCTAGTTTTTCTTTCTTCTTACTGAGTTTTCTAGCTTTCTTTACTGTGATCCACGTCTCTGGATTCCTCTTTCCATTCTTGTTCTTATCTCCTCTTGGCATAGTAACTTCGCACTGTTGATTTTTTTTCATAGGGTTCGAGGGTAATACTTCTTCTCTTACTATTTCTAGAGTAGATGCTCTACTCTCCTGTATGGATAAGTTCTCCAAGTCTTCTTGCATTCTTTCAACTTCGACATCTAGGTATCTGGCCCTCAGTTGCTTCGAATTGTCCTCTTTTTATTCTAGTAAGCGCGTTATTCTCCTAGCCATGAAATCCCTTATTTCTTTATTTTTCTATTCTAGAGATTCCTCTTGTTCTTTCCTTCGGATATGATCTTTCTCAATCCAAGTCCTTCCTAACAAAAGTGCAAGGGGATTGTTGTTCTCAACAAACTTAATGACCTTGAATTCTTCTTTTGTCGATGCTCCATGCTAAATCATAGGTACATGGGTAAGTCTTCCACATAGAGTTATTAGCTTTCCTTTAAACAATCCTATTCCTCCCAGTGAAGGAACCATAGCAGGCTTTCCTAAGATTTCCCAAGTACTTTCTGTAATAATGTTAACCTGTGTTTCTGCATCCAATACATAGTCTATGTCGAAGTCTCCTATTCTTGTTTATATGCACTCTTTCTCTTTTAAAATCTCTGATAAATTGGTATCTCTGTGATCATTCAGTGTTTCTTTCATATGCAATAATATAGCCTCTGATTCTTTCTGGGTTTTTAGCATATTCTTAGTCTCTTGACCTTCCTCAGGGTTTTCTTGTCTCATATTCATATTTTCAACTTTAGCAATCATTCTAGCGAAATCCAAAACTTCATGTTCAGTAGATTTACAACAAAGGAAAATAGGACTTCTACCAAGGCATTACTTAGCAATATGTCTCGGTCTTCTGCAATTATAACATAATGACAATCCTCTCTTTCTCTTAAATGATCCCCAACCTTTCATGTACTATGCACTGGGATCACAGTGATTGACCTGCAAAAAAATCTTTCTAGGATCCTATAACCACTTGTTAGTCCAACAATTCTTTCTATGCATAGGAATAACATATATTTCACTATTTCTATCATATCTATTCATATCATATCTTCTTTCTTCGAGATGTGTCCTATTTTTCATACTAGGACCAAATCTATCAAACATACCTAGATCCATTCTTTCGAAGAAAAAATTTCCACTTATCTTACCTTTATCAAAGAACAAAGATTTAAAATCTTACCTCTTTTCTTCAGATCAGACTTATTTTCTTAACACTGAGATTTACAAGTCAAGTAGAGTATTGTACACTACAACAACAGATCTACGCACAAAGCTTTCTCTTTTCTTCAGTTCCCAACAATCAAAGTTTCATGTCCTTGCAACTGTTACCCATGATTTTGGTCATCATGATGATGTATTGATGATGGTGTACTCAGGCTCTTCATAAGAACTTTCTCCTGAGAAAACGTTATTTTCATCTCTTCTAGAAAACTCATTTTTGAAGACTGTTCGCAGGCCGCTAGTATATTTTCCTACGAGAATGCATGATTCTCGCAGGCTCCCTTAAGCTAGGGTGTGAGAAGTTCACACTGTGTTGAACTGCTAGGGTGTGAACTCTTTTTAAAGCAAGGAAAAAGATGAATTCTCGATGCATTCGAATGGTTATCCTAGTACTAGATTCCCTGATATTTTGGGATCATTCTTATCCAAGTAACTAATTCATTCTCTCCTATATATTGAGGGAATTCTCATGGAAAAGGTTGAGCAAGATTCATTGGAGAATTGGTGAAATAATTGTGTGAAGGAATGAAGCTACAACAGCTTGGAGACTCCAGCAAGTTTATCCAAAGGAGTTGATCTTCTTCATGCAAGTGAGAAAGTGTGTGTGTCGGAGCCAAGGGCCATCGAAAGGAAGTTTGCAACATCAAGGCTCAGGTTGTAATATTTACTTTCCATTAATATGATACAGTAGCATGTCCCTTTCCCATAAAGCTATTTCCACTTTATTGTATAACTCCTTGATCATATACATAGATTGACTGTTGAATAGATTGTGCTTTCTTCACTTTGGTTGGTTTGTGTTGTCTTGGTATTGACTTCACGAGAGCACTGAAGCAAAGTGGGAGCAACAAAGACCATAGGAAGCAATAATAAGGTATGTTCCTTGTCCTTGCCTCCTATTTAATTCAATGGTTAGAATCTAGGGAAAGAGTCATGTTTTGTCTTGCTTTGTTCTAGATCCAGGTGGATCTAGGGAGATCGGTTAGTGTCTGCACCTACGGATTTATCCAATAACAAAATTGGCGACTCCACTTGGGAACAATCCCATTTTCTTTGTGGCTTTTGATATTTTTCTATGGCCATTTGCTCTTGTTTCACTTTTCTCCTTTCCTGTCAATCTCTGAGTCTTCAGGATATCCTGATAGACCTTCTAGGTCCAGAAGTCTTTTCAAATTTTGCTTCATTTTCCAAAATTTTGATTATGTTCAGACATTCTCGCACTGCACTTCATTGCAGCCTGCGAGAATTGGTAGGGTTCACATTCTTCCTTTAATATTCAGTGCGAGGTTCTCTCACCCGGCACAAGGGTCACCTGCGAGAATCAATGATTCTCGCACTGTGTAATATAACTAGCCTGCAAACTCATTTGTTCAAATTTTTGGATTTGAGTTTTGGCATATTCAACTACCCAGATCAGTTTATTTGCCTCATAAAATATTCTTGGACCATTGATTGATATCTTTCTTTTCTTCGTTTTCGTGCACGAATAGTCTTAGGATTTCAAAGGCTCTTCCTGTCACTTGTTCTTGACTTTCATTTCTTGACTCTTCTTGGCAAAGCTATACTCTCTGATTTCAGAATCTGAGTGTGCTTGTTTGGTTAAGGACCGACAATTGGTTGAAAGTTGAGTTTCTTAGTCTTTATCATTTGCTTATTGTTTGAAAGATCACTTTCCTCATGTAATTGAAAAGACTAGTTTGGGTTTCTTTGTTTTAACAAAGTTCATTATTGCTTTTAGTGAAATTTTTGAAACAAAAAGATTTAATTTCTTTCTTTATATTAGATTGGGGGAATCCTTGCATTTGAAGTAGAAAAATTATGAAAAAACTTCCCCCTCATGGCCGGGGGGGGGCCATGAATCATGCATTGGTGTTCAATACCTTTTTCTCCTTTCTTGCCAATCTTGATATTGATGATTTTTAAGATTTTGGGACATTGTGCATCTAGGAATGATAAATGTTTTCTCCTTCTCATAGCATAGATTTCATCGAAATGAAAAGATTGCATCTTCATATCTTTGCATAATTTTCAAGTTGGTCAAAACACCATATTGTCCACACCATCTTCCTTTTGAGTAACAACAGCCATAAAATAAAGTGCTTATAAAAATTGATTAGACATTTTTATCTTTTCTGGTAGCAAACCTACATTAGATTAGTTGTAGGGCTTTGGAATAGGTGTGAAAGATAACTTTCCAAAGTTGCAAACAAACATAGAATCTTGAGTTAGGGAGCGTTTAAATCCACTTATTACATTTTGTCGTGGGAAGCCCTTCTAACACAAGGGACAATCATGAGGTCGCATTGAGACTAGCAAAGTTACTCACCCTGCTTTGTTGGTCTTGGTGTTGAGATTGCACGTATTACGGGGATCACTCGGAGGTATACCCACAATAATGAGTGGAAGCCTTTTGAGTTGATTTTGGGCTAGATACCCTACCCTTGCGTGTGGATCGGACTATCAACTGTCCCCCTAGGATTTATTGTTTTTGGTGGTAACCTTAGTGGCCTATATTTCTAGGTTATTTACCCGAGGTGACTGTGGAGGGGCAAGTCTTCACGGTACCTGGAATCTACGTTGGCCAAACTCACCCGGGCTCCTTGGAGGGTATACCCACGATTATGTGTGGGAGCTTGCACCAGGGTGTAAGTCCGTTAATAAGGTCATCAACGTAACTTTTCCACCCGCTCTATCTCAGCCCCTTCTTACTTTGTTCCCGCGACATTGGATTTTGTCACCAACTAGTGTGCTCATTGTGAGAAGGTTTTGTTTGTTTGCTTGCTTCCTAGATTTTTAGCGTGTGCTGTTTGTTTTCCTTAGAAGACTCTAGGTTGGATTTATTTAATGGCGTCAATTCCTAGAATGACCAATGAAGGAACCCCTGCTCCAAGGGAACCTTTTGTTTTTCCTTCTTATGGAAACATTGGTCCTCCTCACATCACTACTTTGAGCCTTCTAGGTCTCACTATTTGATTACCGATATGGTTGTTTTCCACTCAAGTAATCCCGAATGCAGTTTGTGCTTCAGTCACAAGCACTTCCCCCCAAGAGAATCAACCTCATGTTGATCCTTCACCTTTTTTACCAGTAAGGTCTTCTTCACCTTCTCCGATTGCAATGTTGCCTTCCATTTCATATTCTTCGTCAGGTGAAAGTTCTGAAGCTAGTAACCCGGTGAATAAGAAGAAGAAGAAAGATAAACAAGGTTCAAAACCTCCAACCACTGTCAAACATGTTGGAAAACAACCAGTTACTGTTACTCATGCTGGGAGTGTTGATGATGTCAAGATCACCCAAACAACTCGTAAGCCCAAGTACCCTTACAGGATTTGTAAGGGTAGCCATCTTCTTAAGGATTTCCCTAGTCTATCTAAGGTTATATAAGTATGGTCTAAACACCCTAACCAACCCATGTCATCAGCCTCTGAACAACATACTGATGACCTCCAGTCAACTAGTCATGATATGGTTGGGAAGAAGAAAAGTAGAGTCAAGTTCCCATGTATGTTATGAAAAGGGAGTCATCTAACTCAACTTTGCCCTCATATGGACAAAGCCTTGAAATTACTGGAAGACATGACTGTTTCACAACCTCAACTTCCAGCCGCTTATCGCAATCTTTCTCTCAACCCACCTGTAGTTGATGGAATGATCACTCCGGTCCCTTCACTGGTCAATCTGGTTGATCATGTCGTCAATCTGGTCACGTCCTTAGTTGAACCAGTTGACACAATGGTTGATCCGATACCATCCTCAATCAATATCTCTCTCCCCTCAGAGAGTGAAACTAAAGAGGTCGATCTGATCCCATCCTCGGTTGATCCCACTCTCTCGTTAAAGAGTGTAACCCAAGTGGTCGACCCGTTTACACCTGTCGACCCCATTCTCCCCTTGGAGAATGAAACCCAAGTGGTCGATCTGATCTCATCATCGGTCAATCGTACTCTCCCGCTAGAGAGTAAACCTGATACTGCCCACGTTTTTCTTGTTGATACAGAATCTACCATGCCGAGGGCTATTCCTCCTTCTCCCGTGGAACCCCCTCTAGGTAATGAGGCCATCCGTTTTGATTGGGGTGTGCTAACTGGACTTCATCTTCCCTCTTACATTCCTTTCCATATTATAGTACAAGTTTTTGGTCGGGACGTTCCTCAAACATTGATAGATGAAGGTTTGTCTGTTAGTATTTTGTCCTCTCTTGCTTGGCAGGCTTTGGGTTGTCCTCCACTTGCACCGGTTACGCAGAATTTGTTAGCTTTTAACAGAAGAACTAGTCAACCTTTAGGGACCCTTCCTCAGTTTCCTGTAACTTTGAGAGGGAAAACTGTCTTTATTGAGGTCATGGTAGTCCAAGACCCCTTGGATTTCGCTTTACTCCTTGGGCGCGATTTTTTCTATGCCATGAAAGATATTGTGTCTACTCTTTTTCGTGTGATATATTTCCCTCACGATGGACGAGTTGTGACTATTGATCAAATTTCATTCATTGACCCCAACTGTATTGCCTCCCTAAATGGTTCTTATATGCAGATGGTATCACCCCCGCCACAGGTCAATTATGTGGCATTGTTGCCCATGGCTTCAAATTCTGATGACTTAGATCTAGTAGTTGACATGGTGATCTCTTCGATAGGGTTGTTGGAGCATGATCTCTTTACTCCTGTCACGACCCTCAACATGGTGTCCTTCCAGAGTGTGTTTCTTCCTTCTAGTGAAGACCTCTTGGAAGCCATGACCGATTTTTGTCCCTTGACATGGTGTCATTCCGGAGCATTGCCCTCTTGGAATCCATGATCAAGAGGAGAGTATCGAGGATAGTTTTTGCATCTCTGAGGCAACCTCATTAAAAAATGAAATAGAGTTCTTTGAGCATGGTTTTTTGATTTCAAGCTCGTTAAAAAATGAAACCACTTCTGAGATAGTTTTTCGTCTCTGTGGCAACCTTGTTAAAACATGACATAGAGGTTATGAGCATAATTCTTATTTCTATGTCAAGCTCGTTAAAAAATGAAATAGTTTTCCCCCTCTCTATTTGAGTCAATTCCTTTGTCTAGTATTTGAAGCTTCATTTCATTCTCCTTTTTCGTTGGATGAAACGAAGCTTGGGGGTCATTTGCCTCAGCCTCTAGACTTCATGCTGAAGTTAAGCCACTAGTTTCTTAAGCTGGGGGATAAGTACCAACCATCCATGTGTTATGCATTCGGAAGTCGCAAGCATAGTTTTCTATGGTTCAAGCTTGTGTAAAAATGAAACCACTTACCTCAAGCATAGTTTCCTCTGGTTCAAGCTTGTGTAAAAATGAAACCAGGTCCAAGCATAGTTTTGTTTAGTTTTTAAGCTTGTGTAAAAATGAAATCTATCCCAAGCATAGTTTTGTTTTGTTTTGAAGCTTGTGTAAAAATGAAAACAATCCCGAGCTTAGTCTTTGTCCATTGTTGCGCTCGAAAATACATGAGAACGTGATTGAGCATACTTTTATCACTTTTTCGGGCTCAATAAGGTTATACAAAAAAGGAACCCCCCTGGAGTCCTCTTTAAGCTCTTTTCAAACTCTCTAAACATGAAACGATCGCCAAGCGACCTTGCTATTTTCATGCTCAATAAAGTATTTGAAGTAAGCATCTGGTGAGTGATAATTTATCTCTTTTTCGGTCTCATCTAGACTATTTTATGAAAAAGGAGCTGAGAGAGTTATTTTTTAAGTGTTTTTCCAAACTCTATAATCTTGAAAAACCTTCGAGTTTTCTATCTCTGGACTCGTTAAACAAACATTGACAGACCCGTGATGGGACCAAACCACTCCTTCTTAGGGTTCGTTAAACATACTCCGAGGGACTCGTCCGAAGGATGAGCTTACATCAACAAGCATATGTTATCCTCCTCAAGCTTGCGTAAAAATAAAGAGGTACTCGCTAGAAATGGTGGGGGGGAATTTGGGAAAGGGATATTTTTTTCATCTTCGTATTGATTGGCAGTAAGTGTCGCTCTTGAACATGACATCCTCTATTCATCATTTGAAGCCGGTTTGGGAAATCCATTTGTCTCTCATTCGAATTTTCTACAAGGTCATTCCCTGTGTCGTCTTTGAGTCAATGCTGCCAAATCATTGGTCGTGTCGTTCATATGTTCAAGAGAAGTCCATATGAAACCTATATTGGGTCGGCCATATGAAGTTATCCATTCTCTCTGTGTCGGCCTTCCCTGTGTCCAGTCCAATTCACATCATACTCTGTTTCACCTTCAAAATCTATTACTCATTTCATGTCATTGATGGGGGATACATCAAGGCCCTCCTGTGACGATTTTTGTTCCGTCGACTTCAGCTCATTATCCGGAATTAAGACTTAGAAATTATTTGGTACCTTGGAGCTTGCATGCCTCAATGGAATGTTTCCTCACTTTCAACAACGGGTTTACATCATTGACCCCTGATCGAAAGATTCCATCGGATGTTCGACTTCAACTCATTTATTCACACTCGATGGATTGTACTATGGTACCTTGGGAGTCATTGACATCAATGGTGATTTCCCTCACACTTGTTAACGATTTCATCAATGACCGATAATAAAGTGGTTTTTGCCATGTTCGACTTCAACACATGTAATCACATGGTTAGATTCGTACTTTAGGCGATGAGATTGAAGACCCTGGATATCATCTCTTTTGTCCAGGTTGTGATGGAGTATGTATAATCTGCGACACATAGATCCACTTTGTATGTCTTGTGGCTATGTCATTTCAATTTGAATTTTTTGCATAGATCCACAGTGTATTCCTGGTGGCTATGCTATATTTTGACGGCATGGATCCACAGTGTATGATTGGTGGCCATGACCCAGGTCTACATTTGTCATCAGTCTATGATCTGAGTATGGGAATGCCTACCTCAGAATTGGTATATATGATATTCTGCAGATGCTTGGTTGTTCGTAGGTTTCCGATTAGGTGTGCTCCTAGTTCCCAACACACACATGAAGCTTACAAAGTGTAATGACCCTTTTCTTATTAATATGAATAATTTCATAAATAATACTAAAAATTAGCTAAATTATAATTAATTATTATATAACCTTAATTAACTATATGTTATTAATTAATTATTTTTATTATGATTAGCTGAAGTATGATTAACTCTTTAATTAAGGGTTAATGAATGATTAATTATTAAGTGAGTCATTAATTGATTAAGTATTAAATTAATGGTTAGTGATTAATTGATTATTAATTAAGTAATTGATTAATTATGTATTAAA
>ML787404.1:201655-232530 GCA_009831015.1 Picea engelmannii | reverse complement strand
ATGAGGATTGAATGTCGACTTCTTAACGACACCTTTGGGGGGTCATAGAACTGTATCAAGACCGGGTCTTTCGATATGAAGAGGACCATTTGTAGGTGGATTTGGTGGAGAAGGCTGTACCAAATTGGAAGGTAAGTCGTCAACTTTCTCCTTAGAAGGAGTATAATCTTTAGCTCTAGTGGTAAGTGTAACATTGTTCTTCGTGGAATCACCAATGCACATCAAAACATAGGACTGTGTAGAGGTAGATGGTTGGTCATGGATGACCAACGAAGCCTGTTGTTGAGATGGGAAGGGTTGAGACAAGACAGCCGGTGTAGAAGGTTTCGGTGCTCCTTGAAGGAACTTGTTAACTTCGGCACGTCTCGAACAATCCTTCGTGTAGTGATCGTCACCACAGATAAGGCAAGGATAGCGTGGCTTGCTTTTATCCCGGTCATCAACAGGAGGGGATTTGGTTTGTTCATTGGGATTATTGTTTTTACCCTCCTTAGTCTTGCCTCTCCCTTTTCTAGACTTGGTCTTACCAGCCGGCGTAGATTGAACAACATTCACTTCAGAAGTTTTACCGGCAGGAGGAGCAGGAGACGGAGCACTTTGTACATTAGAAGAATTGGAATTTGGGGTTGTAGTGGAAACGGAATGTGAGTGGCTATGAGTAGAACCAATCACACCATCAGCTGCATGTGAGGCAGTCGGAGTAATAGAAGTAGTAGAAGTACCAAGATGAGGTAGATCAGGCAGTAAATCATACAAGGTTCCCGTTTGTGAATAAACGAGATCGAGATACTGAGCACGGCTAATAGCCTGCTCTTCGGTGACAACACCGCCCATAGCAATGTCTTTTCCAATTTTGTTTACAAAAGATTTTGTAAACCACTCTGCCAGTAACTGATCAGGAAGCTCAAGTTTAATGAGACGTCGCCTTCATCGCCACTCATGAATATGATCAGAAATATGAGTGCCCGAACTTTGTTTGAAGGAGGTCAAAATCTCAGTTCCAGTATCGTAACGAATCGGCAACTGGTAGTGTGTGAGAAAAGCCATTGCAAGGGTGTTTAAATCGGAAAAGAAACCTCGTGGTAATTCAATGTACCACTTCCCAGCAGCTCTCGTAAGAGTTCGTTGAAAAAGACGCAGTCTAATGGAGTCACATCAACGAGTTGGACGAACACCATAAGTGGAAAGTCATGACATGATTATTTGGGTCCTCTCCCGCCTTCCCATCGAATTTGGGAATGTCCGATGGAAGCTTCGCAGGAATAGCAGGCCATTGGGGAGAGTGACGAATAGGATCATTGATAATCCTGGACAAATCCGGTAGATCCAAAGTAGCGAGAAAAGGCAATTGCCGATTCACTTGTGGGTACTGGTGACTTTGGGGCGGAAGCCCTGTCGGTAGTCCAGTGGGACCGTATGCAGTTTTCCCCCAGAGTGAAGATCCTGGTTGGTTCGGTGGTGGTTGAATCGGATAGTAACCCCAAGGATTTTGACCTTGAGTTTGGGGTTGAGTAGTTTGACCAGAACCCCAGATAGGATTAGTCACCCCCGGATATGGTTGGCCTGTAGTAGGGACAGCTTGTTGCCCCCCATTATTTTGAGGAAATTTTTGCATAAGTTGATTCCAATACTGGGCCAATGCAGGAGGGATATTTTGTCCTAAAGGTGAGGTTGGTCCCCCCATGAAAGGGACAGTTCCTCCCAGAAGTTGTGTGCCAACAGCAGGCTGTGTAGTCACAGTGTTATGTCCGGGAAAAGGAAAAGGAAACGGAACTGTTCCACTTTGTCCACCAACAGGAATTTGTACATTAGGGGCAACGGTTGGGATAGTGCCACTAGGATTAGTATTGCCAGGAGGGAAAAATTGAGGAGGGAGTGTCGGGATGAAACCGGGAATAGGATGCCCAGGAAACTCAGGACCACTTGGAGAGCCAACTGGAGTTTGTGAGGGCGTTGGATGGGAAACATTCAACGATGGATTCAAAGCATGGTAACCAGGAGGTAAATTCGGATTAGCCTCAGGAGTTCTCTGTGTATTAATAGGAGGAAGAGTAGTAGCAGTAATTCCGGTTTGAACACTCGTAGTATTAGCAAGGTGGGCCATCTCGGGGGGGAGAAAAAAATGATAAGAGGTAGTCTCGGGTGTAGTTTCAGGTTCAAGAGACGCAGGAGGGTTGATGATTTCGTAGACAGGGGATTCAGTACCAAATAAGAATCGTCAGAAATCACCGGACCAAGAAGGATCTTGGCCTACTACACCGCGAGAAGGCCCAGCAATTGATTCAGTAGATGGAAGATCTTCACCAGAAAGATGAAACCGCCCTGAAGGTCGTTCACCACGACGAATACGATAATCCTCTACAGTATTTGTAATTCGAAAATCGGCAAGAGGATTAGTAGTTTCGATTTGTGGAGGTGGTGTAAAAAATTCTGGGACGTCACTTATGTCCATGTGTGGTAGAGTAACAAGAGGGATTTCATCCGGATGAGGAGAGTCCTCAGGGGTACCCTCAGGTGTTGTTGTGTGCAAAGGTTGTGAAGCTTCCGGATGTTCCGGAGACAAACCTTGCATCCTACGCGAACGTCACAGGGGATCAATTGTAAATGAGTAACAAACTCCCCAACGAAAATCCTGCGGTCGACTACGAGAAAACAACAACATACACTAGTAAACAAAATCTAGAGACAATCACCAGACAAACAATACCTTTTAATATCAAAGCCACTAGTTGGTGATGAAATCCAACGTCGCAACCACGAGACGAGAAGGGGTGGGGCTAGAGTGGAAAAGTTACGTTGACGACCTTCTTAACAGACTTACGCCCTGGTGCAAGCTTCCACACCAGTAATTATGGATTTACTCTCCAAGGAGCCCGAGTGAGTTTGATCAACGTCGATTCCAGGTACCATGGAGACTTTCCCCTCCACAGTCACCTTGGGTAATAACCTAGAGAGAAAGGCCACTAAGGTTACCACAAACAACAGTACTGCCTAGGGAAACAGTCGTCAGTCCGATCCACACACAAAGGCAGGGTATCGAACTCGAAATCAACTCAAAGGCTTCCACTCATAATTGTGGGTATACCTCGGAGTGACCCCCATAATACGTGCAATCTCTACACCGATGTCAATAGAGCAGGTTAGTATCCTTGCCAACACCAATGCCACCTAATGCTTGACCCTTGTGTTAGAAGGGCTTCCCAGGACAATATGCGGCCAATGGAATTTTACACTCCCTATCTCAAGATGATATTGTGTGTTTTTGAGCTTTTGGAGAGTGTGTCTCTCTTCCTACTCCAAATCACTAGCCTGGCTAAATGTTGGTGTAAACGAGCCCTATAAAAAATTTACTAGATCAATTTTAATATTGCGCAATGTTCTTAATGGCTGTTGTTTACTCAAGGGCAATGGAAGTGAAACTCATGATGTGTGACTCTGACCCAATCAATGCAGGGATATGATGAAATTTAATCCTTTTCATTTGATGAATCCTAGCTATGGGAGAGAGAAAACAATTTCTGAATCAATCTCAATATTACAATGCAAATGTTATGCTCAATTTCCTTTTTGATGCCAATACAAATAATCATGTATCAATGAACAATGTCTAGATGTCTTTTTCAAAACTTCGATACTTTACAATTTTGATTTTCAACGGTGTTTCAAAGGTAAAACAAAGATCTTGAAAGAAAACATACAGTTCACTTTCCAAGAAGAACTCTAATAAATGAGTAAAAACAAAATTATAAAGACCCAAACAAATAATTCAATCCAACACTTCCAATGAAAGAAAAAACAAAAACAAACCAAAAGAGCTTCTCAATGTAAATGAAAATTGTCCTTTTGGACCAACAAGTACAAGAGAAACATCAAAAACTTAACTTCCAATCAATCACTGATTCTGAACCAACACGACACATTCAACTCCAGTAATCAGAGAGAAGAAAAATGCCAATAAAGGCTAAGAGATGAAAGTCAAGTGATACCAAAGCAAGAACAAGCCTAGAAAACCTAGATCAGGTTCAACAAGCAAAAGAAAGCAAAATATAGGTAAGCCAGTAGTCCAAAGAGTCAAAAAGGTGTAAATCAACCTTACTGAGTTGTTGATGAAGTCAAAACTTGATTTCAAAAAAATTTCAAAATCTGCCCGCAGGCAAGCCTTGGACATAGTGCGAGAATGTAAGCTTCTCGCAGGTCACTTCAATGCAGATTGCGAACAATTCGCACTGGAAGATATAAGCAGGATGCGAACCATCAAGTTTCTCACAGTCTGCTAATGGGCACAGTGTGGGAATCCCTGAAACTAGTGAAAAATTTGAAAAAACAAGGAAAAATCAAACTGGCTTTTGGACCCAGAAGGTCACTCAGGGTATCCTGAGGACTCAGAGATTTATAAATCAGGAGAAAAAGGAAACCAAAGAAAATGGCCACAGAAAATCCAGAAACCAAAAAGACAAAAGGGATTACTCCCTAGTGGAGTCGCCAATTTTGTTTCAGGATAAATTCGTGAGTGCGGACACAGACCAATCTCCCTAGATCCACCTGGATCTAGAACAAAACAAGACATAATACTACTCTTTCCCTAGATCTAGATTATTGAATCAACTAAGAGAAATGGATAGTGGACATACCTTATGAATGCTCTCCTTAAATCTTTGTTGTTCCTTGCTCCGCTTCGATGCTCTTGTGCCATCCAATCACAATAGTACAAACCAATCGAAGTACAAGCAAATTAATATATTCAATACCTAGTCTATACATGTGATCAAGGAATCATGTAATAAGATGACATCGTCATTATGGGAAAGGGACATATTCATGTATTGAATTAACTGAAAGAGAAATATACAACCTGAGCCTTGATGTCGTAGATCTCCTTTCAATGGCTTCTAGTTCTGACACACACACTTGCTCATGCATGCAGAAATTCCACTACTTATGATGACCTTGTTGTTGTCTCTATCTGCAGTAGCATCACTTCTCCATACAATCATGTACCAATTCTCCAATAGATCTCTCAAGCTTGCCAACTTCTTGTTTCTTCTTCTTAACCCTTTCCATGAGTATCCTCATCAATTTATAAGAGAGAATAGGTTAGTTTCTAGGATAATAATGATCCCAATAAATCTGGAATGCCAACTTCTTAACAACCATTTGAATACCAACTCATCCTTCTAGAAGATTCCTTTCTAGAAGGCTCGAGAATCTTAGATTTTTCCTTTGTAAAAAGATGTTCGTACCCTGGCAATGATTACAGTGCGAGAAGTTCGCACCCTAGTTGAATGCAGCATGGGGGAATGTATCATTCTCGCAGGAGAGTATATATGCAGCCTGTGAACTATCTTCAAAACATAATTTATGGAAATAGATAAGAGCAACCCTCTTCATGAAGGAGTTCTTTAATGAGGAGTTTGATTTGCTATCATCATGACATCACCATGACATCATCACAATGACCAAAATTGTGGATAACAAACAGGATCCAGTATTTTGTTTTTTTTACTCCTGCAGATTTATACCCTGATTTGAAGAATATTGTAGTGTTGAAATGCCCAAATTATTAACAAGAAGAAATGTGTAGTAATTTTTCAACCCGAATGCAGGAGGGATAGTTGCACAACAATAGATCTTATTTGTTATGTTTTTGTTTCCATCCCAAGGTTTAGGGTATGCAGGGTGTCTACAGATAAGGGTTTTCCCTATGCTATAGCTCTTTCATATACGTGCGGGGTCCAAAATTAGTACTCATCCCAATATCTCAGGGCACCAACTAAGGAGGCTAGACCATGCCCTTAGCCATACTACCCGACTACCCAGGTACTAGAGAGTATCTTCCCAAGTGTTGTTCTTGGTGGCACTATAGCAGTTAGGCGGTCAATCAGTTTATCTATGGAGGGCTTCAGGAGATCTAGGGCAATCCATAGACAGGTGTTGTCTGATGTGCTACCACTCGAAGGGGTACCAACATGGGTTACAAGGGTGGCCAAAAGAAGTGCACTTAAGTACCACTTGTATTTCCTACAAGTAGGACTCCCCGAATGAATTTTTATGCGTGTAATGAAAGATCTTTGTAGATTTAAGATGTCAAAATACGTATTTACCCTAAAAACAATTAACACAAAATTATCTTCCAAGGAAAGTGTTATGATACCACTTGTAGTATTCCATATATAAAATAGTATGCATAACATAAATATGTTAGATAGAAATGGCAGAACAACAATGATATAACCAGAACAATACCAAAATAATACCAGAATAACAATAGAAAGAGCACCTTGATTAATGATAGCAATGTTCACTTGCCGCTTTGAGGGGGAAACCTCCAGCAGAGCAGATCTCTATTGCAATAATATCAAAGAAAAAAATTCTCATACCCTCTACTCCTATTTATACTAAATCTATCTATCCAAAAGAACAATCTAGAGGAAGATCCTTCTAGAAACAAAAGCTTCTATTAGGTATTCTTACATTTGACTTAGTCTTCCTTATTGATAGGCCTTATTGATATTGGCCTTTATTACATGGAAATATATTATTCTACCTATGTGAGGGGTTAGGGAGGTTAGGTCCCTAACAAAAAGTTTGAATTTTATCTCCCTTGACTTTGGAATCAACTTCGTAGACATTCTGAAGTTTGTCCCAAACTTCCTTTAGAGATTCATAATGCATAACCTTGACATGTATTGATTCAGTTAGAGCATTCAAAATACCATTTGTTTCCATTGAATTGTTTTCTTCAAGTTTCTTTCCATCCTTTTCTATTGGTGGAGTGGTTGGTGCATTGTATCAGTCTACTACTTCTCACCAGACATCAAATCCTTGTTCTTGCACATATGTTTTCATCATTCTACTCCAGAAGGCATAATTTCAGTCATTAAATTGTGGTACTCCAATATTAGTGTATTCCATGATCTCCTTCTAGTGGTTAGAATATTTCTAGAAGGACCTACTCTGATACCAATTGTTGGAATAAAGAGAGGAGGGGTGAATCAGTATGAGCACTTTTATATCACTTTTAACCACAATATGTAATCATTAACATCATCAACAATATATCATCAATATATCATGAGAAGTATAAATCAACAGAGCATAATAGACATCCACAAAAACACAGTACACCAAAATTTACATGGACACCCAAATGGGAGAAAACCGCAGAATAATTTTCTTATATATCAAAAGAATAATTCATTGGAAACAACAAATTTGTAGTTATCTATCTACAACTAGAAGGAGGCTATGACCCCCTATTTATAGGTTCCAACCTAAAGGAAGATACAACTCCCTAAATTCTCTGTCTCCAACTAGAAGGAGGTTATAACCCCCTGATTCACAGGATCCAACATGAGGGAATATACAACTCCCTATGTTCTCTGACACCAACCGGGAGGAGAATAAAACCCCCTTTCCTTACCCTGTCGTGCCGCTATGAAATATAAATGTAGACAAAACTATCACTACCATAATCACTACCACTGTCTCTATCATTGCCACTTCCAATGTCACATCAACCTGTAACATATCACATCAACCTATAATTGTATCAAACCTCTCACTGTCACTATGCCATCAACCTTTAACTGATAATCAACATGAGATACACCAAAACTTATACCATATAATCCATCAAATGTGTACCAACATATGTAGTATAACATGCATCGATCATTGTTGGCACAGGGGCAGACCCAGGGTTCAGTTCTAACATCGCACCAACAAGCCCTAACTATTGTCCCTTTCGACAACATCTGCAAAGAAGATGCAGTCTCACCTGAAGTAACTATAGGGGGTTGCAGGACACAGGTGTCTACAACCAGAGGAAATGCAAATTGGATCCAAGGCAACACTCTCACATAGATCTAGTTATTCTTTATCTTTCTTAAGCCTACTGTGTGAACTATATCTCAGATCTAACATAATATTGCATTAACAGTATATCAGAGATCAAAAGAAGACAACATAAAGCACACAAAACAATAGGATATACGTGGTTCACCCTCTCCCTAGGGCTACGTCCACTTAATTGTGATTTATAATATATTAGATGAAAGCATATAGTTCTATATGCACTCTTATCTTACAGATCTCTCTTTCTTTCTCTTCTTCTCTACCCTCTCTGCGCACCCAGTTGTAGGGTTGATCTTCACACCCAGCTGAAGATCTTACAATACATATCTCTCTCACCACACAATACTTCTCTCTCTCAACATAACAACAATCACTCACCATACATTATCCGAACCCATCCCAGGTCCTCTTGACCTTTATTTATACATTACAATAATTATCGAACAACCTTAGGCCAAAACCTAGGTGTCCAAACCCTAAATACCAAAACACTAGGTGTCTAAAACCCTAGGTCAACTTGACCTGTGTTTTCAGGGCTTCATCAGCATGTCTTTCCTTTTTTCTTGCGAGGTGCTCCAAAGCATCCATTGGTGGATTTTCTTCTTGCTGATTCATCCATGATCCATCTTCCTTGCTAATATATATTCCTCTATCTCCCCATCCAATGACTTTCTTTTACTTACTTCGCTCCTTCTTTTCTACTCTTTTAGCCAATTCAACCCAATCTCAGTCAACTTTTCTTTTGTGCAGTTCACACTTCACACTTCTTTCCTTAATATTCGAAACCTTCCATAACCAAGGGCCAACAGGCCCCCAACACTCACATGTGACTCATCCAAAGGCACTTCAGGTATGAACCTTATGTTTTTCTTTCACCTTCAGACTATGCGGGGTAGCTTGTGTTTTCTCCTCTATGCCACCCTTCTTCCCTTATGCAGACTGTCTTTTATGTGTCGGGTACCCAGTTTCAACTACACCTGGTACCTAGACCCTTTTCCTGATGCTTCTACTGGGAGCTGCGAGGCAGTTGGTTGTCATAGTACAATTTCAACCGGCTCCCATTCACCAAAACTTCCTTCCATTCTCCATTCAAAGTCTTCAACTGTGCAACTCCTCCTTTCGTAATGTAGGAAACCTCATATGGCCCAAGCCAATGTGTCTTGAACTTTGTTGGATGCTTCATGAACTTTTTGTCATATACCAATACTAGATATCCTTGCTTGAAGGCTTTCTTCTTGATGTGCCTATCATGATAGGTCGTTTCTCATTCCTTCTATACCTGCTGATGGAATCCTGCAATAAATCGATCTTCTTCTACTTCTACCAACTACACAAGCCTCTCTTGAATAACGACAGTGTCATCCATATCTGTGAATGTTCCAATTCTGAGACTAGGAACCAAATATTCCATAGGGACAACTGCTTCTATGCCATACACCAACTTAAAGGCAGACTGTATTGTTAGCTTCTTGCAAGTAGTTCTATAGGCCCATAACACTGTTGGTACTCTCAAATCCTAGTCATCCCTATTCACACTACAAATCTTTGTCAGTATTGTCTCCAAGATCTTGTTGAAAGATTCGACCATCTCATTCACTTGTGGATGGTAAGGAGTACTCTTCTGATGGAAGACTTCAAATTTCTGAGTCAAAGATTCAATAGTCTTATTAATAAATTGTGTGCCTTGATCTCTCATTAGGGTCTTCGGGCATCCAAACCTGGTTATGATATCCTCAAATATAAATCGTGCAGTTGTAGTTGCACTACAATCCTTAATTGCTCTTGCTTTTACACATCTTGTCAAATACTTTGTCACATTGATGATGTATCTAGCTCCTACGCACTTCCCTGGTGGTTTTATAGGTCCCACGAAATCAATTGCCCATTTCTCAAATGTCTGCAAAGTCAGATGTGGTGCTAAATGCATATCATCTCTTTGGGAAGGCTTCCCAACTCTTTGTCATACATCATATGCTTTATAGTATTCCTTGGTATCTTTATGTAAAGTAGGCCACTAGAGGCTAGCTCTAAGAACCTTCTACATTGTTGCTTTCCCTGCATAGTGTCCTCCTGTGATTCCTTCATGTTCTTCTGCTAAAATCAATGGTCTTTCTATCTCCATAACGCATCTCCTTAGGAGATCATCAGGTCCCATATTGTATAGTTGTCCGGCTATAAGTGAAAAATATATAGTGCGCACTACCAGTTGTTTCTTTTGGGTGATTGTATATTCACTAGGTGCCATTCCTGTTGACAAGAACTGAACTATCTCGGCGAAGTGGTCATCAACCCTTCTACTAGCCAACAATTGTATGACATCTAGTAGTGTATCCTCCAAACTAGTAGGTTCCTCTCCATGCTCTAACCTAGATAAATGATCAGGTCCCTTATTCATTCTCCCTATCTTGACCACAATATCAAAATCATATTCCTAGAATAATAGTAGCCATTAGCATATTCTTCCCCCCAACACTGCCTTGTTGACTAGGTATTTAAATGCAGAGTGATCAATGAACATCTTAAAATGTCCTCCCAACAAGTAGTGTTGAAACTTCTGCAGTGCGTACACCATGGCTAAACCTTCTCTCTCAGTGGTAGTGTAGTTTATCTCAGCTATGGATAGCTTCCTTCTAGAAAAGGCTAATGGATGGTCAATATATCCTACTCTTGGTTGTGCTAACACTTCTCCTAGTGTAATATATGAAGCATCGACATGTACGTGAAATTCCTTGCTCCAATCTGGTAAAACCAGAATAGGCGCAGTAACCATTTTCTGTTTCAGTGTGTTGAAGCTCTGGTCACATTCTTTTGTCCATTAAAACTAACAATCTTTCTTCATAATATTCTCCATAAGTGTTGTAATCTTTGCATAACCCTTAATGAAATTCCTATAGTATACAGTATGTCTTAGTGCAGTGCACAACTGTCTAACTGAAGTAGGAGGGGGTAGATCAACAATAATGGCAATCTTGGATGGATCTACCAACAACCCCTGCTTACACACAATGTGGCCTAACAACACTCCAAAGGGTGAAAAGAAGATGCACTTCTTCAGATTCAGGGCAATCTGACATTTTCTACACTTATTCAACATTAGTCTCAAACATTCAATATGATTTTGTAATAAGCTAAAAAAAGGTCCAATCATCAAAATATTCTTCCAAAAATTTATGTAAAAACTCCTTGAATGCTTTGACCACCACCCTGGAAAATATGGATGGTGCATTCTTCAATCCGAAAGGAATCCCTATGTACTGGTAGGAACCCCATTCTGTTGCAAATGTGGTCTTGTGGTGATCTTCTTTAGCAATCCTAATCTGGTGATAACTTGAAAATCCATCTATAAAGGAATATACCTCATGTCCTCCCACATTATCTAGAACCTCATCTATGAAGGGTGTAGGGAATGGGTCATGCAAACATGCATCATTCAGCTTCCTGAGGTCTACACAGATCCCGATCTCTCCTGTCTTCTTGTATTGAACCACCATATGGCTAATTCACTCTGACTCTTCCACAGGTTCTATGATTCCTTCTTCCATCATTCGGTCTAGTTCAATCTTAACTTTTTCTTTATATTTGGGATTCAATCTGTAGGGCCTCTTCTTAACGGGCCTTGCATCTGGTTTCAAGGGGATCTTCATCTCTCCCATGGGCCCTTTTATGCCCTTCATATTAGTGAACTTGGTTGGGAAAAAGTCTTGATATTCATGCAGTAAATATGTGATCTTATCAATGGTGGCATCATCCCAATAATCCCCAACATTAGCAAGATTAGGTTCTTTCTCTTTTCCAATATTAACTTTCTTGATTTTGTTCGGTTGTCCAATGAAAGGTAGTTCAACTCCTGGTCCTTCTATGTCTCTATGTCCTTCTGTTTCTATGATGTTCACATTCCTAGGATCATCATATTCATCGACATTGATACTGTAACATCCTTGCAGTTTCTAAAGAGGTGCAGTCCATTCATCTTCTTCTTGCTCCATAGGGAGGCTAGGTGCCTCCTGAAAGACTTTATGTCTGACAACTTGTAGAGCTTGATCTATTGAAGGGTACTGGATTTCAAATGAAAATGTAGATACAAAGTTCTGAGTCATACTGTACTAATATGAAGTGGTGAGGTGCAGTTCTACTTGAAGATACGAATTGATAGGCGTTGTGTCTAGAGTATTAATGAAATTATGCACCCACTTCTCTTGAGGAATGTTGCTCCAAGCCTCCTAAAGTCTTCGCACATGGTCCTTTGAACAACTTTGACCTATGTATCAAACTTCACATCATTCAATGTTTTCTGAAAATCATGTTGTCATCAAAGTGCAACATTGCATCCAGTCCATGATGTTCCTTTTATGTGTCCCCCACCATCTTTATGGAATATCTTTCAAAGCCTCATCTAGTGCCAACAATATCTTTTGTACTAGTACAACTTCTTCAAATTCTAGTAAGAATGTTTCTAAGTGATTTAAACCATCAAATGTGGGCAAGTTACTTAATTTTGTGCCAATAAAATGAACTTCCCTGGTCAATATGGCACATCTCTGTGCAAAAAATTCATACATTTTGTTCTACCATTTTTCCAGTGCTTCTTCTGAGTCCGATGAGCATGTGTTGTCACTTCGCCAACTCAAATTCCCATTTTTTGTAGGGTTAATTTAATCCTGTTGTCTTGCTGTCAATTTATATATATTCTCTAGCTCATATGAGTGGTCTTCCTCTTTGATGGGTTCTATGTATCTTCAACCTTCATCAGGATCCATATGTGCAATGACCCTAAAACCATCACCTTCAAATTTCATTATTCTTATCTTTAAGTCAACAACAGTGGAATTGTTGAAATCTCAATCAATTCCTAACAACACGGGATAAGGAAATATATCATCAAATATCTCAATCACCTTGAAGTCCACAAATGTTCTTACCTCGTCGATGTCCATAGGGACATTCTCCAGTATACCAAAGGGGATTACTACCTATTGATTAGCCATCCTAATCTTGATAGGGGAATAGATCAACTTAGGTTTTCCCATCAGTGCCCAGGTCTGCTTCGTCATAACATTGACCTCTGCCCCTAAGTCGAGGACCACATAATCGATATCATAATCTCCAATTTGAGAATTAAGGTGTAGTTCCTTATTTGTCCTTCTATTTTTGGATATTTGATGTAATACTTTATTTAGTAGAGGATATACCCTTCCTATCTCATACTTCCTAATCAAATTTTGTAGTTCTTGTATGGATTTTTCATCCTTAATCAAATTAATGCAAGTACATAAGAATTCCATAAGTCTGCTTACCTCTTTTCCTTCTCTGGGTGAAGAAGACTAATCAAATGTCAGGGGCATTCCACATTCTCTCACTTATGGTTGTGCCTTTGATGAAGAAGGCCGATCTCTTCCAAAATCTTTTCTTGCCTCTTCAAATGTATGCTTCTCCTTCTTTGGATCAAACTCTTGTGTCTTATTTGTAGTTCTTATAACTCCTAATTCTTCTGTAATCTTCCCTAGAGTCACCATGTCTTCTCCTATAGAAGTGCCTCCTCTAGTGATAATGACGGATCTAGGATCCACTCCATGAGGTTCTCCTAAGATTAGTTGTACTTTTTGGTTCCCTCCTCGTCTTTCCTGAAGCTTGGATAACAACATAGGACAATCTTCTATGACATGTCAAAATGAGTTGCAGTAATTGCAAGTGGTACAAGGGTTCTTACAGACCCTTTTCAAGTGACCTGGATGTGTGAAATTATAAAAAATTATCTGACCTCTACCTCGACCCATGCCTCATCCTTGTCCTCTTCCTCTGAATCCTCCATGAGGGTTGAAGTTTCCTCTTCCTGGGGAGGTAAACTGCGTAGTTTTTCCTTCTTGTTGCACTTCACCTTGAATTCTATATGTGTCTCTTGATATTTCATGCAAGAGTTCATAATCCCTACAATATTTCTCATCATGACCCACAGATCTACAAAATGTGTAGTAAAGGTTGGTAGGTTTCTGAAAATATTTTTCCATGTAATAGCATTCTCCAGGGCGATGTCTATTTATACATACCTCACACCAAGGTAGAGTAACCTGTTTCAAAGGGCTCGGGGCTCTTGTAGCCAAGTACTCATGAAATAGAGGACAATGATCCTTGTCGCGACCTTCTGATTTTCATTTGATACACCAAATATCTTCTCTTTTGTATTTTACCTTATATTTCTTCATGTATTCAACCTGCAGTGATAAGCTAGTTAGATGACTCAAAATTTGACTCATTGTGACAACTCAAAATTACTCACTTCGATAGTGTCTCAAGTGTCGTCATTACAAGTGTTATAAGTGTCGCATATTGACTACAAGTGTTGCAAGTTTCACAAACATCATATTTCCATCTTTCCCATGTCGTGTCCTTAACGACATCACAAGGACACTTAGGACACCTCAAAGGCTAGTTTGGAAGAAGAGAAATCAATTGACAGGGAGTACAAACCTTTTGCCATTGAAAGAACCACTAAAAAATGAATTTTGGAGAGAATCACTCCCCTACCCACTATAAGGGAGTGTTGGCTCTCCCTGAGCCTCTTTAGGGGAGTGTTTGAGCTCCCTGTGCACACTTTTGGGGTAGCGCTACCCTTTTCTGAGAAAATTTTGGGTTTTTTGAGGCAAATAAGGGAAGACTCCCTAAATTCCTGAAGTTAGATGGATTCAAATAGATGGTCAAGGCATGATATTATGGAAGATCCTCAACCGAAGGACAAGAATCCTCAACTTATCCCAAATATATCTCAAGTGGTTGGGCCTCTCCAAGGTTATATAAGGAGGCCTTCTCATGGTGAAAGGTACACATGGAGATTGAGAATTACATGAAACTTATGATCTCATGAATGAGATGTCATTAAATCAATCGGTGCAGATTACTTGAGCAAAGGAGTTGGACAAGGAGAACTGGAAGAAGTTGTTGCACCTTCATTCAGAGGATTGTAAGTACTTTTACTTATTCTCATTAATAATCAATGCTTGGCCTATTTATTTCAAGCTTATGCTTGTTCAACATGATTTTGTCTACAGTATATGGATCTATATTTGAGCTAATCTCAGAAGAGTAGGAATTACATTGTATCTTTGTTTGTCCTACAGGATCTATCAGGGAGCTTAGGATCGAAGCTCAGCCAGGACTTTGCAAGGACAAATGTCACTAATAAGGTACATATATTTCTCCTTATCTTTCATTTATTAGCTTGATTAGATCTAAAAGTAAGTCAGTGTCCATGTTAAGCACTTTTCTGTCTTGGCCTTAGGAGTCTAGAGACCAAGAGGGAATCCACTTGTCCGCAGGGGGATTCACCTACAATAGAAATTGGTGACTCCACTGGGGAGGAGCTCTGATTTTTGTTTCCATTCCTAGATCTTGTTTTGGCCCTTTTTCCACTCATTTGATCTTATCCATATTGTATTTTTTATTCTTAGATTTGTTTGATTGCCTCTTTATGTCATCAAGATCACCTTGATTGACTAAATTCCCTTGATTTTTTGAGTTTTTGGGCATTTTTATGATCTTTTGCAGTAGAGCACTCCCTTGCCCTTGCTAGAAGAGCGCCAACACTCCTTGGTGGTCTTACATAGAGTGTTGGAGCACTTTGGTACCCCTTACACCAGAGAGCTATCCCATTTTCAATGAAAATCATCTAGGTTTTCAATTTCTGAAGTTCAGTTTTTGCCTTTTGCACTTGATCAGGGTCTCATACTCTCATTCCATCTTGGTATTGGATTTCAAACACCTTATTTCTAATAATTCATCCTCTTTTGTTTGGGATTTTGACATTTTCTTTCCTTGCCTTGAAGCCAGTCTTTGTGTTTGTTGACCTAGAGTTAACTTGTTGTTTTCTTCTCCTTTATCTGACTGAGTTAAAACTTTTGTGAGGAAATCCAAAGGTATGTGAACCTTTTCATTTGATTTTTGAGGTCAAATTTCCATCATTTCTCTTTTGTTTGAGGTTTTTTGGTTCTTTTTTGCAATTTGGTTATCTTTTTCCTTCTTGTCTATTTCACGACGAGAGTGTATTTTTTGTTTTGTGTGAGGTTTGCTTCTGATTGCTTAATCCTGAAGTCTGATTGACATTTAAAATTTTTTCATTTGATTATCATTCACATATAAGAAAAAGGACATATTTTAGTGATTAGTTTGGATATTAGAAGGCATTTCTAAATATTTTAGCATTACATTGGATTTGAGTGAGAAACAAATTAATTGAGGACATTGCATATTAGTGTTTGATAGTGAAAACAACTCTTTCTCTTTCCCTTAAATAGCCATTCATCGAAAGACAAGACCGCTTATCATATTCTTGTGCATTTTTGGGAATTGAGTTATCATACCGTCTGTTTCATTTTCATACACCCTTTGAGTAAAGAACAGCTGCAAAATGAACGCTAATTAAAAAATATCTAGAGAATTTTTGTTTTTAGGATCTTCCACCAACATCAGACTAGCATTAGCACTTTGGATTAGGCTATGAGTACAACTCTCCAAAGTTTTCAAAATGAACATTAGCATCTTGCGATAGGGAGAGAAAATCCAATTGTCGTTAGGATTTCTGGGATCCCCCTCTCACACAGGGGTTACGCACGAGGTGGAATTTGGGTGAGTTACAGATATTATCCCTCTGTGGTACAACTGTTTGTAGTGGTCGGATCATATATTGGGGGTCACTTGAAGGTATACCCATGATTATGTGTGGGAGCCTCTCAAGTTTATTTCAGACTTGTTATCCTGCCCATATGTTAGAATTGGACTATCGACTGTACCCACCGAGGGGATGACTGAGAGTTAGTGTCCTTAGTTGCCATAATCTTTAGGTACTTACACAAGGTGATAGTGAAGGGAAGTCTCACTGTACCTAGAAAAGACATTGGTCAAACTCACTCAGGCTCCTTGGAGGGTAAATCCACAATTACTGTGTGGAAGCTTGCACCAAGGTGAAAGTCTGTTAAGCAGGTCACCTTTGTAACTATTCCACCATATCCTGGCCCCTTCTTGACTTGATCACGTGACGTTGGATTTCATCACCAACTAGTACGATCATTGAGAGAAGTTTTTTTTTCTTGGTTTTGATCCCTAGATTTTATTAGCATATGTTGTTTCTTTTCATTTGTTAACCCTAGATTTTTAGCGTGTACTGTTATTCTCCAAATTTAAGCCTATAGACGATAAATTTAATCATCGATCACATAGGATGCAAGGGCTACCTCCGGAAGGCTACCAATCCTTACCTCGTAACCCTCCAGAAGACAACTACCGTGGAGATGTAGAAAATCAATATGACGCTGGGAGTGTTGTTAATCCTCCGTTAGACAATTCAGAAGGCACTTTGGTTATAGTTAAGAATCCCACTCCTCGCACTACATCTATGTTGGTAACCCCTTTTGAACCACTTTTTCTTTGTTTCGACTCCCTTGGGAATGTCATAGATGAAGAGGTCCCACAGTTACCTAAGAGAGATTTTACCAAAACATATACAGGATCCATAGAACCAACCTTTGGCGATGAGTATAAGACTCTTGATCGTCCTATCACTGTAGTAGATACAAATCCCACACCTGCTTGTTCTGTATGGAGGACTTCATGAGGGCGCGATCTCTATGAGAATTTTGAATCCTTTCGATGACCCTTTAATCCTCATGACCCTCATGTTGAAAGTGGGCCATCTGGTCAAACGATCAATCACCCCATCAATCAGGTCATTAACCCTATTGTTTCGTAATCACAATTCTATCCTAATGTTGGACTCATCACCTCTACTCATTCCCAAGGCACTTCGATCCCTACCCCCACTTTTACAAAATTTCACTCTACAGCTCCAAATGTTCCGCACGATCTTGATGAGACATCTTTTCACCTTAGAATTCATACCCTTGCCAACCAAATACATCTAACTGGAGGGAAACCACCATCTAGAGGTCCTACCCCTCCCGAGGGACAATCCCCTTTTCATGTTCTTCCTGGAGAGAAACCTCCCTTTTCTAGTCATACCCTGGTCATTAATCCACTGTTGGTAGGGGGGAAACCTTCATCTACTAGAAACCCTTCACAATCCTGGGGAGTATCTTCCAGAGGCACATTTACCCAACCCCATGTTGGGGGGCACTCATACCATAACCCACAAGGAGGAGTATCAAATATTGTTCCTTCCGGACCGTCTTATGGACAACCTTATCCAGGCGGCATCCCAAACACCGCCTGGAGTCCTCAAGGACAACAAACTTATCCTCCCCATGGGTCTAATGTGTATCCACCTCCTAGATATAATCCTTACCCTCCTCAAGGGTACAATGTTTATCCTCTTTATGGGAAAGAACCCGACTTACAATGCTCAGAACCCACCAGGTTATGCAAATGTTTTTCAGCCATCATCGAATCCTATTTATCCTGGTCAGTAACAACTGTATGTACGAGGACCTACTGGTTAGAACTATCCACCTAACCCAGATTATGGTCCTATTGGTGTTCCTATTCCACACCACTATCATCCACAAATTAACGGAAAACTACCTTTCCTTGCGACTATGGATCTCCCAGACTTGTCTCAGTTAACTAATGATCCTATTTTTCACTCACTGGTTTGACCAATTATTCCAGCTAAAATTCCTTTCGATATTCTAAAATTTGACGGAAAATCTAGAGAAAATCCAAATAACCATGTGATGAATTTCCATTTATGGTGTTCATCAAACTCCCTCATGGATGATTCTACATGTTTGCGTCTTTTCCAGTGAACACTTACGGTCTCTGCAGTAAAGTGATATATTGAACTACCACATGCTTCTTTCCATGATTTCAACTCCCTTTACATGTCTTTCCTCACGCACTTTCAACTACCTATTCGCTACGAGACGGGTACTGGACTCTTGACCTCCCTTCATCAAACTGACTCCATGCATATCTCTAACCATATTCATGTGTGGAGATGATGACAAAGGATGATCAAGGTAATCATTCCTGACATATTATTGGCGGAATGGTTTACTAAATCAATTTTACCCCTGATCGCTCACGATGTCGCTATGGGTGGTGCAATCACCGAGGAAGAAACCATTGCTCGGGCTCAATACTTAGATTTGGTTTATTCCCAATCTGGTACTTTGTATGATTTTCTTCCAAATGTTTCTTGAGCTAATACCGATCCATCCAAGCCGTCATCCTCATCTCATGCAGATGGTGTTATCGGTTCCATCAAAACTCAATCTACTCCCCAATTGACCACGCTCTCCTCTACCTCCCCCCAAACTYAGATCTCTGATGTGAATGTATTTCAATCTGCCTGTCTTCTTATTACCTTCAGATTGTTGTGAACAGGCAGATTGAAATACATTCACATCAGAGATCTGAGTTTGGGGGGAGGTAGAGGAGAGCGTGGTCAATTGGGGAGTAGATTGAGTTTTGATGGAACCGATAACACCATCTGCATGAGATGAGGATGACGGCTTGGATGGATCGGTATTAGCTCCCCCCAAACTCAGATCTCTGATGTGAATGTATTTCAATCTGCCTGTTCACAACAATCYGAAGGTAATAAGAAGACAAAAAATAAATAAATAAATACTAATAACAATGAACAACAAAAAAATCAAGCTCAAACACCTGCTACCAAAAATAAACCACAACAGAAACTAAAATTCCCGTGTATCATTTGTGGTGATGATCACTACACTCGATATTGTCCGCATCAAAATGAATTGGCCAAACTTTTCCAGGGAAATTCACAACCCGTTGTGCTTACTCGGCCTTTTCCACAGCAACAATCCATGGTTTCTCAAACCCCCTCTCCTGGGGGAAGTTCTATCCATCCTCATGATGATGCCTCAATGAGTGCACATATTTATATGTTTAATGGAATTAATTTGACCACTCTCTCTAAGACATACAACACACTAGGTGACCCTGACAAAGGAAAAGTCACTAACGGTACTAGTACTTTACCGGATCCATCACTGTCCTCCATTACTCCTCCATTGATTAATCCTCCATCTGGACCACTTCATATTGAGAAACCTACGTTCGAATCTATCTTACGTCCTCCTAAGAGCACTATCCATAAATCTACCTTTAATCCTAGTTCAATTGCTACCCAAAACTACAACATTGTTGAAGATTTGGCTCAAGCACCATGTGCTGTGTCTATGTTAGAAGTTCTACAACATTGCCCCAGTCAACGTAGAATTCTCTTGCCTACTATTGGTGTTGTTGATCCTGAGTCGTCCAACCATATCATGTTTGACCTAGAAAATTATACATCTCCACTCTCCCATCAACTTTCTTTCCAAGTTGATGATGTTGTTCACAATCAACAAATCCACCAAACTATTCTAGATGAGGGAGCCTCAACTTGTGTCATGTCTTTAGCATGTTGGAAAGGTTTAAAATCACCCACACTTAGCAAATCCCCAACAATGTTACGCGCCTTCGATGGGCGAGGTTTTCATCCCCATGGGATTTTACAGTCCCTGCCCATCTAATTGGGTCGATGCTCCCCTCGATTACAACTTGTTTCTTGGAAGAAGTTTGTTTTATGCTATGACTGTCATTGCCTCATTAGTCTTTCGATGTGTATAATTTCCCCATCAAGGTAAAATTGTCACTGTTGATTAGTTATATTTCTGCACGACCGATGCTTACGCTCCCTCTACCAACAACATTCCTTTCTTGGGAGACCACAAGATCATGTATGAAAGCATTGGTGTTGGCTCACTGAAATATTGTAGCCTTATGGGTACCTTCCCTACACCACTCCCACCGACTACACATAATATTGCTATCGCCTATATGATTTCGACCACGACTTATCAATCTTGGGAATCATCTGACCCTTGGATTGTATGTAGTCCGTTGGAATTCGATGCACTAGGTGACACCATGCCACTTAGTCTAGACAAAAAATCATACATTTATATCCAATCCACTTCTCCCTCGTCGGATGAACAACATCTATTGGCACCCGACAGTTACTTGATGCCATCACGGTTAAGTTCCTTGTCATCTGTGATTGACTACATTTCCCCAATTTTTCCCTTGAATGAATCTATTATGGAAATGTTGAGCATTGACGAGCTACCTTGAGATGATAACCATCCTCTATCCTCTTTTCTTCCCCCTTGTGAAGAAATTTTGGAAGATATGCACTCTATCTCCCATCCTGATGTTGATTTTCCATCATCTCCCATGCCTTCAACTTCCAATGATTTGGATCTGGTAGTTGACATGGTGATCTTTTCGGTAGGGTTATTAGAGCCTGATATCCTTACCCCTGTCATGACCCTCGACATGTGTTCCTTCCAGAGTGATTTTCTTCCATCCAGTGAAGATCTCTTGGAAGCCATGACTGAGTTTTGTCCCTTGACATGGTGTCCTTCCAGGACGTTATTTTCTTGGAAGCCATGATCAATAAGAGTCCACGAGCATATTTTTTCCTCTCTGTAGCAATCTCGTTAAAAAATGAAACATAGGTCATGAGCACATTTTTTCTTCTCTGTGGCAAGCTCGTTAAAAAATGAAACAAAATCTTTGAGTATAGGTTTCCTCTCTGTAGCAAGCTCGTTAAAAAATGAAACAACAATTTGGGGATTGAACCCGGAGCCCCGAGCACAGTTTTCCTCTCTGTGGAAAGATCGTTAAAAAATGAAACATAGGTCACGAGCATAGTTTCTCTTTTATGTAGCAAGATCATTAAAAAATGAAACAGAAGCTTTGAGCATAGTTTTTATCTCTGTAGAAAGCTCGTTAAAAAATGAAACAGAAATCTGCGGATTGAACCCGGAGCCCTGAGCATAGTTCTTTTCCTATGTCAAGCTCATTAAAAAATGAAACAATCACCTCTTTTAAACCGTCACTTCATCCATCCCTTTTCTATATCTAGTAGAGAAATTGGTGACAACCTCAAAGTCGGTGAATGAATTGAAGATTGGAGGGCATGTCTCCAGCCTTTGATGATCATTCTGGAGTTAAGTCACTAGCTTTCAAGATGGGGGCATACCGAGCTTAGTCTTTGTTCTTTCTCATGCTCGTAAATGCATGTGAATGCAGCCGGGTAAACTTTTATCTCTTTTTCAGACCCACATGGATATACGAAAAAGGAACCCCTTGAGTTTTCTTTGAACTCTTTTCAGACTCTCTAAACATAAAAAGATTGTCGAGTGATCTTGCTTCCTTTCCCACTCATTAAAAGATCTGAAAGGGCGTATTTCGAGTGATAATTTATCTCTTTTTTGGCCTCATAAGACTAATATTACAAAAAAGGACAACATTGGAGTCATCTTTAAGCTGTTTTCAGACTGTCTAAATATGAAAAACCACCGAGTTTACCTTCTCTAGACTCATTAAACAATCATACATTGAAGGGACCATATGGGACCGAACCCTTCTTCCAGTTCATTAAACAAAGGAAGAGGGACTTACCGAAGGTGATTCATATCGAGCATGTGTTACCCTCCTTGATCTCGTTAAATTAAAAAGAGGTACTCATCTATCTAGATGGGGGAAAAATTGAAAGAAGCAAGCCAGGCAGTTTTTTGAGAACACTACCAGTATCTCTTACGGTCACCCTTGAACACGACACTTTGTTTTTGCACACATTTTAATCCATTGAACCTCTACACTGAGCCAATCCTCTGAGTTTATTTTACTCCTTTGGGTCACCTGACGAAAGTCACAACATCCACTCCATCATCAATATTTGGTCCATGTCATGTTTCTATTGTTGTGCCTCAGTGTTCAAGGGAAGTATCTACCTCGGGAGTCAACCATCACAAATATCCTATTTCAATACCTGTGTCAATATATGTTCATTTGATCTACCAATTACATCTCTATGTTAGTTTTTTTTCGTTGATGGGGGATACATCAAGGCCCTCCTTCGATGAGTCTATTCCTGTTGACTTCAACACATTATCCAGGAGCTAGACTTAGAAACCAGTTAGTACCTTGGGACCTGCATGCCTCAATGGCAGGCCTCCTCGTGTCCGACAGTGGGTTTACATCATTGGCCTCTGATCGGATTATTCCATGGATGTTCAACTTCATCTCATCTATTCACATTTGTCAGAATGTACTAAATTACCTTGGGAATCATTGACATCAATGGTGATCTCCCTCGCGCTTGTTAATGGCTTACATCATTGACCAGTAATCAAGTGGTTTATGCCATGCTCGACATTAGGACATCTATTCACATGGTTAGATTCGTACTGCATCAGGATCAGTAAGAAGACCCTGGTTTGAGTGTCATCACTCTTATGTATACTTTTCCCAGGTTGCGAAGGAGTTCTTTTGAACTATGACACATATACTGCTACATAGATCCACTTTGTATTGGTCGTAGCTATGTCTTGTCGTCTCATATATCCACTGTGTATTCTTCATGGATACAATCAGTTCAATTCATGGGAGTATAGATCCACATTGTATCTGCAGTGGCTATACCATTTTGTCAATATAATTATGGATCCGCAGTGTATTTTA
Source organism: Picea engelmannii (assembly GCA_009831015.1). Classification (NCBI taxonomy): domain Eukaryota; kingdom Viridiplantae; phylum Streptophyta; class Pinopsida; order Pinales; family Pinaceae; genus Picea; species Picea engelmannii. Next base: position 209,190 of record ML787404.1, on the reverse strand, counting down.
TGGCGGCCATACCTAAAAAGTCTTTATCACTCAAGCATAGGTATGCCTGCCTTAGGTTTTGAAACATGTCATAATATTTGTTTGATGGTTTTGTGAATATTTTTATGGTTTATCTGCATCCATACCCTTTCTCGAAAAATTCTACAAAGTACTTCAGTCATCATCGTCTTCTAACTTCATACATTGGGGTGCAATCTGTTACACCTCAAAATTGCTCACTTCAATAGTGTCGCAAGTGTCATCATTACAAGTGTTATAAGTGTTGCATCTTGAATATAAGTGTTCCAAGTGTCACAAGCATCATACTACCATATTTCCCATGTGGTTCCTCTAACGACATCACAAGGACACTTAGGACACCTCAAAGGATAGTTTGGAAAAAGAGAAATCAGTTGATAGGGAGTACAAACCTTTTTCCATTGAAAGAACCACTAAAAATGAATTTTGGAGAGGAGCGCTCCCCTACCCACTATCAGGGAGTGTTGGCACTCCCTGAGCCTCTTTGGGGGAGTGTTTGAGCACCCTGTGCACCCTTTTGGGTGAGCACTACCCTTTTCTGAGAAAATTTTGGGTTTGTTGAGGCAAATAAGGGAAGAATCCCTCAATTCCTTAAGGTAGTTGGATTCGAATAAATGGTCAAGGCATGATCTTAGGTAAAATCCTCAACTGAAGGAGAGGAATCCTCAACTTATCCCAAATATCTCTCAAGTGTTTGGGCCTCTCCAAGGTTATATAAGGAAGCCTTCTCATGGTGAAAGGTACATATGGAGATTGAGAATTACATGAAACTTATGATCTCATGAATGAGATGCCATTAAAGCAATCAGTGTAGATTACTTGAGCAAAGGGGTTGGACAAGGAGAACTGGAAGAAGTTGTTGCACCTTCATTCAAAGGATTGTAATTACTTTTACTTGTTCTCATTAATAATCAATGCTTGGCCTATTTCTTTCAAACTTATGCTTGTTCCACATGAGTTTGTCTACATTAGATGGATCTATATTTGAGCCAATATCAGTAGAGTAGGAAGTCCATTGTATATTTGTTTGTCCTATAGGATCTATCAGGGAGCTTAGGATCGAAGCTTAGCCAGGACTTTGCAAGGACAAATGTCGCTAATAAGGTACATGTATTTCTCCTTCTCTTTAATTTATTTTCCTGATTAGATCTAAAAGGAAGTCAGTGTCCATGTTAAACACTTTTTTGTCTTAGCCTTAGGAGTCTAGAGACCAAGAAAGAATCCACTTGTCCATAGGGGGATTCACCTACAACACTCATACCTGAGATGGACTCTCTCATAGGGGCTAATTCTGGTTTCATAGTGATCTCCAGTGCCTCAGCCTGCGAAGAAATCTTCTACTGCATCAGAGGGACTCTAACATGTGGTAAGAGGGAAGAAATGAACCATTCTTTATTCTGTTCGTCTGGAATCTGAAAACTCAAATGAGCTATCAGGGTCTTAAACCTCTGATCAAACTCCCAAATAGTTTCAGCTACTCTCTTCTTGATTTCTTTCAACTCTGTGATGCACTGTGAGTCTGAATTGGGTTTCTTGAATTCTGCAATTAACACAGTCTTTATCTCATTCAGTGGTTTTGGTTGTACATTTCCTTGGATGAAATTCATGTACTAGCTCAGTGCGCAGTCTCTTAGGGTAGTACTAAATATAGCTCTCTTAACAGCTTCATTGATGACATTTTTAATACACCATACATATTCGCATAAGAACCAATGCTGATTAGGATCTTTAGATCCATCTCCACTAAAGGTGGGTAACCTCATCTCATCTTCCATAGATCTTCCTAGGGTTCCTGACTGAGTATGCATTGAACCACTTGTACCAATGCTCTGAGTGATTTGATAACTTGGGTTACTCTAGTTACTTAATATTGTTAAAACAATAGGAGGCATAATAGTACTTACTTCAACGATCTGCGCAGTCCCTAAAGTTTTTGACTCTTCTCGGTGAGGTTCTCCAGCCTTCCCTTCTTCTTCCCTAGAACACTTGATATGTTCCTCATTCAGTGGCTCTTCTTATTCTCCACTATACAACCCTTCTTCCTGCATTGGTGGTTTGTGATTCTGATCAAACAAGTTCACCAGAGGAACTTCTCTGAATGTTCTCCCACTGCATGTGTGTCTGACCTTTGTGTCGTTGTCACTGTCTAAATTCTTGAACATTAGATTTTTCAATCTAACCTTGTACTGTATCTTCAAGATGTTCTTCTCATGCAATAGCATCTTGATCTTCAACTTCAACAAGTGTAAAAATTTTCCTCTAGGTCCCTTAAAGAAATATCTCTTTGCTTGGTTGTATGATTCTACTCTATCAATAGCAAACTCAGTAATGTACCCTCCAATGGTACTATCAAACCAGTGATTTGTTTCTCTTGACATGATGTTAACAACTCTCTTGACCTTCTTGATCAGAGACAACATCCAAACCATAGGTGGTCTGAGTCTAATTTCAAACTGGGTATTTGCTAATCTGGCTAGCCACTCGTATAACTCCTTATGAATTCCTCCAAATAAAATCTCATGTATATCAGTAAAGATATACCTTCCCAACCAATCCTATGTACTAATATTAGGGTTCCTATTCTGAGCTTCGGCGAATTTTTTCTCTTGTTCTTCTATCCACTTTTGAATCTCTGTCTTTGATGGAAACCACCTTAACATTCCCTCAAGAAGATCCTAGTCCCGACAATGGAACCATTTGTTGGTACAGGGAAAAACCCAGGGTTTAGTTCTAACAACACACCAACAAGCCCTAACTATTGGCCCTTTCAGCAACACCTGCAAAGCAGATGCAGTCTCACTCGAAGTAGCTATAGGGGGTTGTACGACACAGGTGTCTACAACCAGAGGAAATGCAAAGTGGATCTAAGGCAACACTCTCACACAGATCTAGTTATTCTTTATCTTTATTAATCCTACTACGTGAACTATATCTCAGATCTAACACAATATTTCATTAACAGTATATCAGAGATTAGAAGAACACAACATCAAGCACACACAACAACATGATATACGTGGTCCACCCTCTCCCTAGGGATACGTCCACATAACTGTACTTTATAATATATTAGATGAAAACATACAGTTATATCTTCACTCTTAGCTTGCAGATCTCTCTTTATTTCTCTTCTTCTCTCCCCTCCCTTCACACCTTGCTACAGGGTTGATCTTTGCACCCAGCTGAAGATATTATAATGCATATCTCTCTCACCATACAATACTTATATCTCTCAGCAATAACAACAATCACTCATCATACATTACCCGAACCCATCCCAGGTCCTCTTGACCTTTATTTATACATTACAATGATTCTCAGACAACCTTAAGCCAAAACCTAGGTGTCAAAACCCTAAATACCAAAACCCTAGGTGTCTAAGACCCTAGGTCAACCTGACCTGTGTTTTCAGGGCTTCTCTAGCATGTGTTTCCTTCTTTCTTGCGAGGTGCTCCAAAGCATCCATTGGTGGATTTTCTACTTGCTGAGTCATCCACTATCCATCTTCCTTGCTGATCTGTCTTCCTCGATCTCCCCATCCAACAACTTGCTTTCTCTTACTTCGCTCCTTATTTTCTTCTCTTTTGGCCACTTCGACCCAATATCAATCAACTTTTCTTCCGCACATTTCTCACTTTTTCCTTCTTTCCTTAATATTCACAACCTTCCATAACCAAGGGCCAACAATCATGTACTATAATATATGCCAAATGTAGAAACTATAACATCAATGATGAGTAGCTAATAATGTATCAAATAATATACCATGTACTATATCATCGACCATGTATAGAACCTGTACCATATACCATAACATAGATCTGTACCATATCATCAATGAAATTCCTCAAATAACCAAATCATATGCCTCATTCATATTCCATCATACATCAAGTATATGCCTCAACCATACATCCACATATCAAAGATATGTCTCTAATGAAGAACCATAATAGTCATGTCATAACCAGATAATATATTATACCTCAATCAACCATGTATCCAATATGTACCTCAATCATGTGCCAAGCCAAACATACCTCAATCATGTACCATACGAAAACCAAGTATAATCATCAAAACAAGAACATAAACATATCAATACCTCTATAGTTGACCTGATAAAATGTAGTGCTAACATGTAATCTTTCCTATGACCTCAAGGACCTATTACAAGAATTTTCCCCAAATATGTCATGTCTTTGCGGGACTAAGACATGATGTCATGTGATTCCTAGTGTGACAGGCACTATGCAACCTGTAGGGATGCCTTGTGGGACACTAGTAGTCTAACCCATGAGGGTCAACCAAAATAGGGTTTCCTCAGATAATTTCACTCTCCTATATTACCCTAAAATTCTGGCACTTCTCACTTATCGCTACCCTAGATTTCACTGTTGCAAAACTTACCAAAAGATCATTAGTTCACTAGAATATATTCAATAAAATGAGTGAATGTTCTTGTGAATGAATCCTAGAGGTTTATTTCTAATTTTTCTAGGTAACCTCTTTCCTTAATGTTAGGGTATTCTTGACTTTCTTGTTACAACCACTTTGCCCTTTAAATAATTGACTTGTAACTAACTATGGGATTTTTAACCATTCTTTGGGGCTTCTAACTTCACAAGGTCATAACTCCTCAACCATGAGGAACCATGTGACATATGACCTATAACCAGAAATGACATGATGATTATTATCCATCCATGAGTGAGTTACCTACACTTACATCGTCCTTCATGACCTTTTTCCATGATCAAATTCAGGTTCCATAACCGTACCTTTTGGGATATTGTATTTATTCAAGGGTTGACATCAACGACAACCAATATTTCAACACCCTTATCTACAACGTTCCTTTTGTCTACAAATATTCATATTTCTACAACTTCTACCCCTTTTACATTAATGGAAAATTTCTACCCCCCCTTAACTTGTGCTTCCCTTTACTAACAATATGAGAGGGATATCACTCCCATACAATAGTTTTCTCTTTTGACTTCATAGATAATCTTTACATTGTTCGGAGGTTGTATTTCCATTTTCCACTAATCTTTTTTAACCTTATTTCCTTATCTCACATCCTTTAGAATGAAATGTGAGGTTGTAACCTCGATCGCGCATTTGACTGACACTTAGAAGATTATGTTTTAACCCTTCAACATACAATACATTCTATTTTTTAGTCTTTTTGTTATAAATACTAACAATACCTTTTCCAAATATACTTGTAGAAGCATTATCCGCAAAGGTAATGTTGCCTCCTTTTTCTTCCTTTAGGATGAGAAATTTTTTCCGATCCCCTATCATCTGATTTTAAAATCCACTGTCAATGTAACATTGAATTCCTTTGTCTTGAGCATATGTTGCAAGTCCACATTCTTCCTTCTTTATTTATTCTTTCTTTCATTTCCCCACCCTTGTTTATTCTTCTCTATGCTTGGTAAGAACATCTTCTTCCTTGAGTTTTTTAGGATAATTTATTTTGTTGCCTAACACCAATATTTTCATCTAAGAACCAACTCAACAAGATATTATGTAGGAAAAAACCTACCAGAGACACCAATCTCCTCAACTGAGCACCAACTCCATAATACCTGTATAAAAACTAATCTAAGATATTCATACACAGATTAATTCTTACTTCACCTATATGCTTCATACTTCATGCATTTCACAACATCATGATACCCTTAACTTTCATGTTCAAATTCCTATCCTTTCTTGATAACCTAAACATAGATTCAAACCCTATTCAAATTTAGTCTTTATTCCCTAAAACCCCTCATGTTAGAAAAATAGGACCGCGGAGCAATAAAATAAAACAAATGTGGAAAAAAAAACACAAAAGATACACAATACAAGAGAGACACAGATTTGCATGGTTCACCCAGTGTGGGCTACGTCCACCAGAGAAATTTCCAGGTCCTTCCTTTATTATTATCCAGCAATTGAAGGGATACAACCTACAAAAAAACCCGTTGTAACTTCCTCTTCTTTCTCTCACAGTCTCTTCTCTCAGAATACAATATTCACCATCAACCATAGCCGTAATACATTTCCCTCATAAAAGAGGGTTGCCTTCTAGGGCAAAAAACCCTAACATAATCTCTACCATTAGATCTGCAACCTTATAATGAACGGTCCAGATTTACAATGAAATTGCAATATACATTTACAAGGCAATTTTTCCTTTGGGGGCCCGCTTGCCCCCAGACCCCCTAGCCGGGGGGGTAGCCCCCCCGGACCCCGCAGAGGGGGTACTCCCCCTCTCCACTCCCCCACGTGGAAGAGTGTACATACTTCTTGGGTGTAAATACTTCATGGGGTATAAACATGGTTGAAAGAAAGGACCTTTGAATCAGGAAGATAATCAGGCTCCACAACCAACACCTCATAGCATCATTCCTAGAATATAATTCTAGACTTTAGCATCACAACATACAAAAAAAACCCTATGTAGCATCGTAGACCTCATTCCTTCATAACGCACTCTTAAAACTCCAAAAACTCCTCTTGCACACCTTTAAAACCCAAAAATACTCCTCAGCTCCTATTTCACACCTAATATTCCTTCTACACACCTCAGACTTGATATTATTGCTTGGGTTATATTCAAATGCACCCATATATCCTATATTTATAGTGTTTGTGTGCTTAGTTTTAGGGCTGACCTGAACTTTCTAGCTCAATTGTCTGATAGAAAAATCCATATCTCCTTATTCCTAAGGAGTTAGAGGGAGTGTCATATACGATTGGAAAGGTATGAGAATACACTTTCCAACCATATAACCTATGATCCAATTTTACATAGGTATTTAGAGTAAACATTCCTTCAAATATAGGGTATCCAAACTGAGCATAAAAAGTTCAAAAACAATATTTCCAACAATCTCTGTATTGTAATATTTATCTTGTACATTTGTAGTCTATGTTGGATCATGTTGTCATTGATACCAATGGTTTGATTGATTGATGTCAAGTGATTGATTGATTTCAAAGGATTGATTGATTGATGATTGATGTAATATAATATGTCCTTGATGAGAATGCATAGATGAATATGGATCAATGAGTTGTCATTGATATGATGAAGATGGATCAATGAGTTGTCACTGATACATGATGAATATGGATCATTATGGTTTCATTGGTATATGATGCATTGTTGGAAAAATGTATAGATGACTCATTATTGTCTTATCATGATTGATAAGGTGCACAAATGGATGAACTCCAAAGCGGTCCCCTTATGGTGAAATCCCTCATGGGAAGACACTTTGCAGATTGAGTTATCCTAGAAGAATGGTTGGAGGACCCTTGATCTCATTATTTTATTATCATGATTGATAAGGTGCACAAATGGATGAACTGCAAAGTGGTCCCCTTATGGTGAAATCCCTCACGGGAAGATGCTTTACAGATTGAGTTATCCTAGAAGAATGGTTGGAGGACCCATGCTTGTATGTGGAATAATGAGATGAAGATCAAGGAAATTGTTGGTGAAACTATCCTAG